>JAODAL010038241.1:0-39445 GCA_025379985.1 Phyllomedusa bahiana
TAAAAACAAAAAACAATTACTCGTGAATAAAAAACAAGACAGAGTGACAAAAACTAATTTTTTCAACAAAATATAGCAATGATTATGCTACTATAAAATCTATTTTCTTTAAAAACTTAGCAACCTTAAGATAAGATGCAATCTTAGTGGAAATCCTACAAAAAGGGGTACAGTATGTACCTAGGAGGATCAAAACTATTGGTAACGATATTTCCCCTTGCGCTTTTGTTGCTAAAAAGCAAAACAAAACCTGGCTTTCTCAGAGGGGTTTCTTTTGCATCCGGAGGAGTCCACTGTAATATATGCAAATATGTGAAAATAAAACAGAACAATTTGGGGATTCTAACAGAATAAAAAATTATCTCATAGAATTTTCTAAACTGTGATACTCATCATGCTCTTTATATAATTGAATGTTTACAATGTGACAAAATGTATGTGGGAAGCACAATCAGAAAATTATAATAAGAATAGCAGGACATTTAAACAGGACCAAAAAGGAACTTTCACCAATGTCAGGAGCGGCCGGGCATTTTTTAGAACAACATGGGGATCTTAAAGAACTTTTTATACTTTTGGTATAGAACACGTCAATAAACCTTAAAGAGGGGGTGACTGGGAAAAACTAGTGTGACAACGTGAAGTATACTGGATGTTTATTCTTAATACCAGAGCCCCTTCTGGTCTCAGTTATAGAACTGATCTCTTATATATTTATTAATGCTTCAGGTAATATGTTGCTACAAATAACGTTTTATAGTTTGATAGTTTCGCAGTATACCTTGTAAACATGATGGTCAAAAATTTTAAAATATGTACTGGCCCCTTTAAATCCACTCAGGATATGATGCAGTTGAGTAATGTGTCGGTGATTGGTTAGATTTTGCTTTTAACATACATGACTTAGTTGCAACTTGTAGCTGTGAACAAGAGCCATAGTGCTTGAACCGCGTAGGAATTGTAATAGTAATTTTACTCTATTATTATGCCCCCGTTATGGGTTTTGTTTTGGATTCAATAAAAGGCATTTTTTACCGTGAGCGCTGGATCGTGGAACATTTTTTTTATTGAACTACTTATCTGCACTGTGGGAGCCAGCGGGGGATTCAAGACGCCAGCACAGCAAACAGCCAGTCCTGAATCAAATTTTCATTGAAGCCAACTCAGGGTGAGCCTATTTCCTTTGTTTGTTCCTGTATGCACCCAATGTTTACCTGTGCGCTTTCTATTGGCAAAAAATACCGCCCCATATACCTGCTGTCTACCTGCCATTGTACCAAGCTCGTTACTCTCCTGGGACTGCCTACGGCTACACCAGCAGTGTCCTGTTGTACGTTCCAGCACCGGGTGTCCTGTCCTGCACTTCGGCTACCTCTGCGAGTTATACCATCCAAGCTCGCAGAGGTCCAGAGGACAAGATGAGCCCATGGAAGTCAACCACACTCATCTCTCCATTGAGGAACACACCCATTGATGCTGCTTAAACCTGTGCCTGTACTGTGGCAGTGCCCGACACTACCTGAAGAACTGTCCAGTCCGCCCAGCTGCACCCAAAAACCCAAGTGCCAAGGTTTCGTTGGTGAGTTGACCCTGAATGATGGTGCTTCCGCTCCTCGGCTGACTGCTCTGCTCTCTCTCCACTGAGCTCATGGAGATAAATTTGAAGTTCTTGCCTTGATGGGCCCTGGTTCCTCTGAAAACTTCATCCACCCATCTCTACTGGAGAAGTTCTGCCTGCCTCTCTCCCGTCAGCAGAAGCCCTGCATTTCTCATCCATCAGTGCATGTCTCTGAAGGTTGAAAGTTCCCACCAGGAGAAGATATTCTTCTAAGTCCTGCCCAGTTCGTCTGCTCCAGACCTGCTTGGGCTTCCAGCTTCACGGCCAGTCCTTGGATTGGAAAACGGGTGACATTGTCCAATGGGTTGAGCATTGCCATTCCCACTGCCTCAAACCCGCCCATCTGGAGCAGTCCCGCCCATCCGTTTCTCTGCCCGTTTGTTCTTTGTCACCTGTAGAGGAGCCTCCAATGCAAGAAGAGCCTTTGGTCTAACCACCTGTCCCCCTCCTACTGTTTCTGTTTTTGCTCCCCAACTCCAAGAAGTTATCCAGTTCCTGTCCACCAGCCATTACTCAGGCCCTCGCCCCTGCACACTCTCGTTCACTCTGGCTGCTGCGCCGTGTGTGCGTGTTCCCCAAGGCGCGAAAGGTAGTGCACGTGCATTGAAAGGAAAAGTGTCCCAATTTCCGGCAATTAACCTCTGACCTCAGTATAAGGAACTTGCTGCCCTTGCTCCAGCTCAGTTCTTTTTTGCGTTTCCCCCTCATAGAGTTTGCCCCCCTGGTACTTGTTGTTGCGAACCAGTGTTCCTTTTTGTACTAGTGTTTCCTGTGCGGGGACTTTGCGCTTTTGCTGCTACCTGCTTCTGCCCGCCCGCTATATCCCTGCTGTTACCTGCGTTGTACCAAGCCTGTTACTCTCTGGGATGTGCTATCTCCTAGTATACTAGGGTGTCCGTTGTCCGTCCAGCAGGGTTTGTCCTGTCCTGCACTTGGGTACTCTGCGAATTTCCCATCCTGCTTGCAGGGGCCAGAAAATCGCCATTTATCAAATGATGGGTCGGTGGCCCGGGAAAAAAACCCCGGATGTTACATGGTCTGTTTGTAGGTCACCTTGCTCGCACGGTTTTTTCCCAGCTTTCCCCATAAATTTAAAATAAGATTGAGCCAGGGCTTTGTGATGGCCATCCAAACATTGACTTTGTTTCCCCTTTAACCCCCCTTTGTAACCAGTTTAGCATAGCTTCGGTATTGTCTTTTGGGAAAGACACATTTTGCCCAAGCTTTAACCCTTCACAACCCTAGACGTTTGCTTTCGGCAGGTCGTTTGGGGTACAGCACCTGGACTTTTGCATCTCCGAAGATTGTCGATTCAAAAGCGAGTTCGATGATCGCTGGGGTTATGTCAGCTGTTATTACAGCTGCATCCTGCAGCATCGGCCCCGACCCGAGATCACTCCGTGGGGGCCGATTAATCCCTTAATTATCAGTCGCGATAACTAAGAGAGACACAGGAGGAGCGATCTCCTCCTGCATCTCTGTGGGCATAGCCGGGCATCGTGACTGACAGTTGTCATAGAAACCAGTACACAGCAGTAAGCTGTGTATTGATTTCTATTATAAAAATTATTTTCCCTATGGGGAAAAATCAAAAAAAGATGAAAAGGTAAAAAAAAAATGAAAAACAATAAAACAAACAAAATTAAATAAAAACACGTACATTGCCCTTTTCCCCTTTACAAACGCTAATCGCCCCAAAAAAGATCAAAAATAAAAAGTACCCATATTTTGTATTGCCGCATGTGTAACGACCCACTCTATAAATCTGTTGTGTTAATTAACCTGCTCGGTGAAAAAAAAAAAATAATAAAGTCACAGAATTGCGATTTTTGTTCCTCCCGCAGCACATGAAATGGAATAAAAAGTTATCAAAAGCTCATATAAGCCCAAAGGTCCCAATTTAAAAACGTTGGTCCTTCCCCCCAAAAAAAAGTCCTTACAAAGCTCTGTATACAAAAAAATTAAAAAGTTATGGCTCTCAGAAGACAGTGATGCATAAATATTGTTTTACACAATAAAAACACTTTTTTTTATAGCACTTCAACATAAATAAGCTATCTAAATTGGGTATCACCATAGTCGTATTGGCCCATAGAAAAAAAACAAACTTGTAAATTATAATGCACGTTAAAACACTGTTAAAAATAAAAAATAAAAAAAGTACTAGGTTTATTTCTTCACCCGCTTTCTAAAAAAGGGATTTAAAAAGCGATCAAAAACCCTTTTTCCCCCCTAAAATGATGCAAAAAAAATGTCAAATCCCCCCAAAAAAAAACAACCCCCTACCATCTTTGTACACAGAAAGTAAAAAATTTATGGCCTCAGCTGTGGTTACATAAAAACACGTTTTTTATAAACCTTTTTTATTGTGTAACAGTAATAAAACATACAAAAATTATATAAAATTTATATCATTGTAATTGTACCGACCTCCATAGTAATGTTATGATGTAATTTATACCATTCGGTGAAGGCTGTGAAATTGAAGCCCAAAAAGCAATGACGGAAAAATTCGTTTTTTTTCTCCTTTTCTGATGACCTTGCGGGACGCAGGGTTTTAAACCATTAAGTGTAAAGTGTCCAAGTTTTTTTGATGACTGTGGTCCCAGCTGCCTTGGTCATTAACAAAATTTTTTAGGCGATTTTCTCCTTCTTATGATCAAGGATAACCCATGAGGTGAGATTTTGCATGATGCCCCAGACCGATGTCGATTAGTTAGTAACTTGAAATGAATTTACTGGACAATGGGTAGTTAGAGTAAGGATTGGCACAGGGGAGAGACAGAGGAGTAACAAGTAGAGAGATGGATAAGGCGGGCAGCAGATATAATGTTGGTTTGAAGGTGAGCAAGAGTGCTAGACGGGAGACCACAGAGAAAGAGTTTTCAGTAGTTTAGGCAGGAGGTGACAAGGCCATGGACCAGCATTTTTGTAGTAATGAAGTTAAGTAATAAGCGGATTCAAGAAGTATTTTTTAGGTGGTCAGGGTTTGGATGTGTGGTTTGAAGGAAAGGGAGGAGTCAAAGTTTATTGGTCTCTCTCTCTGTAAACTCTCTCCTCTACAATCTCTTCTGAATGCAGCAGCCAGGCTCATCTTTGTTTCAAGTCACTATACTGATGTCTCTACCCTGTGTCAGTCGCTGCATTGGTTGCCCATTCAATATAGGATACAACATAATCGAATCATTCCCCTCACCCCTTACATCTCCTCCCTCATCTCTGTCTTCCACTCTACCCACTCTCTGCACTCTGCTGATGATCTAAGATTACATGCCTCAATTGTCCAATGCCTGTTTCCTAGACTTAAAACGTGCTGCACCAGTTCTATGGAACATGCTGCTCCGTACTATCATGCAAACTCATAACCCTCATTCTTTTAAGCACGCCCTGAGAATACATCTTATTAGGAAGACCTACCAAGATCCCTAAATGCTAACCCCCTGCTTTTAGTCACACTCACTTCTGTTACTCCCTACACTTTGGCACCCACAGGCACTTACCTGTATATAGTTGTACGGTCTGGGTGGCAGATTCATCCACTTTTATGTAAACCACCCCATATTTATGTAACATTGCTGGACCATTATGTAAACCAAGCAATTCTCCCCCTTTGTCTCACCCATACACCCTAATAGATTGTAAGCTCTTGTGAGCAGGGCCCTCACAACTTATGTCTGAGCTGTAAGTAGCTTTTTACTGTGTGATGTTTGGTTTTGTCTGTACTTATACTCTCTATATTGTAAAGTGCTGTTGAATATGTTGGCACTATATATGTAAAGATTATTATTTATTATAATTATTATCCCAAGGCAGTGGACCTGCAGGACCTATGAAAATGTAGAGCCACTGACAGTGATAGATAGATCTGTTGGGGGATAGAGTGAGATGGTGGAAATATGATAATTCAGTTTTCTCCACATCTACAGTTGTAGGAGGCAGGATGAGAAAAAGGAGGATATGGACGACAGACAGTCTGGGATCCTAGAGAGAAAAAAGTTAATATCTCGGCCAGAGATGTAAAGTTAGGTCTCATCAACATACAAATGGCACTGAAAGCTGTGTGATGCTATGAGCTGACCCAGGCCAAGAGTGTAGATAGACAATAGTAGAGGACCAAGGACTGACCCCTGGGGAACACTGACAGAGAGTGGGCAAGAGGAGGAGGTGGTGAGAGAGTGAGAGGTGCTGAACATCCAACCAGAGAGGTATGAAGATATCCGGTAAAGGGTCAAGTCCTTGATGCCGAGGGATGAGAGGATTTGTAACAAGAGGGAATTATCAACAGTGTCAAAGGCAGAGGACAGGTCTAGAAGGAGAAAGACAGAGTGGTGGCATGAGGCTTTAGCAGTTACTATGTCATTGGTGACTTCGGTTAGGGCGATTTCAGTAGAGTGGTGGGATCGGAAACCAGATTGCAGCGGGTCAAGAAGGAAGTTGGATGAGAGAAGAGAGGTGAAGATAGACAGGCTGTTGAGGAGTTTAAAGGCAAATGAAATCAATGAGATTGAGTGATAGTTGGATATAGACTAGGGGTCAAGATATGGTTCCTTAAGGATGGGTGTCATGGTAGCATGTTTAAAGCAGAAAGGGGTGGTGTTAGAGAGGTTCAAAAGATGAGTTAGGGTTGGGATGAAAACAACACTAAGGTCTGGGATGAGGTGGGATGGCAATAGGTCAAGATCACAGGTCGGGGAACATCTCTCCTTGAGGTGAGGAGAGCACCAAATGGTGTGTAGAGATTTAAAATGCCTTTTTGCCCTCTACTAAGCTTCTGAATATCACAAGGTATTATGTGAATGTAGCTGCAAAGCTCAAGTGCCCTATATTGGATTTAACAAATCCTCAATTCGCTTTTGAGTCTTGAGAAAGCAAAGTGGATATTTAGCCAAGTCAGTATCTCTCATCTGCAGACAGCTTTTTCAGGATGTTTGTCCCCCATCAGTGCAGAGCAGAGCGATACTGGCTAGCTGTGTGGTGGTGGCTGTGATTTTTTACATCCAATAGAGGGTGCTTGAGCTTTGCAGCTACTTTTCCATAATGCCTTATGAAGATCACAGGTAGTGAGGTTAGGTTTGGAGAGTATAAAGGAGAGCTTTTCATGAGTAACAGTATAGAAGCAGGTTAAAAGGATAGAGCATTGTGCAGGTATAGGGGTGGATGGTGGGTACTGCGCAGGGTGGTGGAGACTATGCAGTTATAGAGGTGGGTGGTAGGGACTATACAGGTACAGTGGTGGGGGGTGGGACTGTGCAGATATATCGATGGACAGTTGGGATTGTGGGGTGACGATTTCTTTGATGGGGTTTATCTTGTTTAGGAAGTGATTGCTGAAAGGGGAAAGGGATGCGGGGGGACAAAGAAAAGAGTTGAAGGTGTTGAATAGTTTTCATTGGTTGTGAGACAGAGAGGCTATGACAATGGTGAACTAAGCCTGTTTGGTAGAGATGAGAGCAGTCTTGAAGTTGAGGATTGATTTTGTGTTTGCAGCAAAGTCATCAGTGGAGTGGGTTTTCTTCCAGTGGTTTTCAGCAATTTTGGAGGCTCATCTCAGCTGTTTGGTCGAATTTGTGTGACAGGGTTACCTACTGATTTTGTGGGTGACCAAATCAAGAGTGGAGGTGATTGTGTTGTAGAAAACAGTGGCTGTACCTGGGTCATCAAAAGATGATATAGTATCAAGAGGTGCAAGGGAGCCATAGAGTTTGAGAGAGTTAAGGCCTTGGAGGTTACTACGGGGTTACACTAAATTTAAGACGGGATGGAGTGGTAGGGTAGAGGAAGTCAGAAGATTGTGGTCCGAAATGGAGAGAGGCGAGTTTGAGATGTTAGATAAGAGGCAAAGGTTGGTGAAGACTAGGTCCAGTGTGTGTCCCTCTTTGTGAGTGGCCTCAGAAGTCCACTACAAGAGGCCGAAGGAAGAGGAGAGCGAAAGGAGTTTTCAGGCAGTTTCTGTAAGTCAGATGTTTCGATAGGGATGTTGAAGTTTCCCATGAAGATAGTGTGGATGTCAGTAGAAAGATAATGGGGAAGCCAGGAAGCAAAATGATCTAGAAGGGCAATGGTGGGGCCTGGCATTTGACGGTTAGAAGGGATGTAGATGTGGATGGAGTGCAACTTAAAGGAGGGGAGTGGGAGGAAGGTAGAGATGGAATGGGGACAAAAGAACAGGTGTCAGACAGGAGAAGGCCGACACCATCGCCAGGCTTGTTCCCCGGGCGAGGAGCATGGATAAATTAGAGGCCACCAAAGGAGAGCGCAGCTGAGGAGGGTGTGTCAGTAGGTGTAAGCCAGGTTTCTGTCAGACCAATGAATGATAATTTACGTGATATAATGAGGTCATGTATGTAAGAGAGTTTTTTTGAGACAGATGTATTTTTCCGGAGAGAATTTGAGGGATTTTGATCAAGGGAATAGCTTTTAATTTTAAAGGGGTTTTAAAAAGTTTGTAGGAAGAAAACAAATAGTGGGATGAGTGAGGGGGCACTGTGTTAGGGGATTTTGTCTCCTCAGCTCGAGAGCGAGAGAGGTTTTTAACAGGTAGAAATAGTTATTGATGACAAATCTGGTTTTTGGGGCTGTTTAGTGTGTTTGGGATTGTGTATGAAAGGGGGTCGGGGTGGTAGAAGATAAGGGGTAGAAAACTTGGGGAGTGAAACTCGTTTCCCCCCCAGAGGAGTTTGGGGTTAGGAAAATGGTTTCAGGAAAATGGAGGTCAAGATTATAGAGGATGGGAAAAACCCTGGTGGTTGGTGTGGGGGGGTTGTCAAGGGTGTGCGGGGAAAAGAAAAGTATAAAAAAGCTGTAAACCTTTTTTTCCCAAACCTTTGGGTTTTAAATTTGGTTTTTTAATTCATCCCTTTAAAAAAATGGACGTACTTTTAAAAAGTGGGCCCAGGGTTTTATCCCGGTATGTCCGTACAGGTAAATTTTACCTGTTAAAAAAAATAAAATTTTAATGGCCCAAATGTGAATAAGACGAAGGAGGAATAAAGTCAGTTAAGGGCACGTTTTTGCGTGTGAAAGTGTAATTTGTATTGGTATCATTTTGGGAAACATGCAACTATTTTTTCTTCTTCGTTGTTCAACAAATGAGATAAATTATTACATATTTTAATAGCTTGGACTTTTACAGAAGCAGAGATACCAATTTTTTGAACTTTTACTTGTATTATCTTTTTAATTTTAATTTTACTTTTAGGCCCTCTTGCGTACTTGACCAGCGTGAGGGGTGGGGTGGAGTTTGATAACTTAAATGCATAGCAAGAAGTGGGGAGGTCCACCGAGGGGACCAAAAACGTTTCCCCTTTCGGGGGGGTTTGGGCAGTAAAAATTTTTAAAGCAGATTTAGTAAGTGTGTCTTAGGGCCCCCGCCGTGAAAGGTTTTTTCCGGGAACCAAGGGGTAGCTAAAGATTACAGGGGTAAGCGGCGGGAGGCATGTTTCAACAAAAGTATTCCCGGCCCTGAAAACTTTTGGGGTTAGGAAAGACTTTAGCCCAGGAGTACTGGGAGCAGCACCCCGTGTAGGTGGGCCCCGGGGAAACCTTTACGCTCACATGGTTTTTAAAGTTAAGGGGTGAGTGTATATATATATATAAATTTTTTTTTCTTTTTTAAAGTTTTTAATAAAAAAATAAACCCCTTTTTTTTCTTTTATCTGGGGGAGGGAATTCCTGTTTATTTTTTTTAAACCTTAAGGGGCTGAACCCCCCCGGGGACCCCCCAAATTTTGGGACAAAATTATAGATGTATTTAGCTTTATGTGTTTTAAAAAAAGGCAGGGAGTGTATCCCCTGTTTTGGGAAATGTCCCTGTGCTATTCCTAACCCTATAAAGGGAAAGGGCAATCTCCCCTTTAACCCCTTTCCCCCAGACCATTTTGGCCCCTCTGACAGAGCCCTTTTTTAAAATTTTCATGGGTCACTTTATGGGAGAATAAATTTTTGACACTTTAACCAAACCTGTGACCGAGATTGTTTTTCGGACCATTTTTTTTAAGATAGTAAGAAATTTTTTTTCCAAAAAAAGCTTGTTTATTTGTGAAAAGTATCCAAAAATTTTGTGAAAAAAATTTTAAAATTTAACAAAAAATTTTTTTTTAAAATTTTTTCCAAAAAATTTTTGAAAGTAAGACAGATGGTTTTCCACTCAAAATAGTGTAAAATAGCATTACCCTAAAGTTGCTGTGTTTGGGAAATTTTTTTTAAAAGCCTTTTTTTTTTTTTTTGGGAAATTTGGGGGTTAAAAATTTAGTAGTAAATTTTAAAAATTTTTTGGGAAAAAATTTCAATATTCATTTTTTTGGGACCCGTCGTTCTAAATTTACTTTGGGTTGGGCCTGTAAAGTTGATACCCCCATAAAAGAACCCCATCTAAAAAACTAACCCCTTTTAAAATATTCAAAAACCCAAATTTTGGAAGGGTTTTTTAGCCCCCTTAGGTTTTTTAAGGAAAATTTAAAAAAAGTGGAAGTGAAATTTTTAAAATTTCACTTTTTTTTAGATTTTTAAAATTTTTTTTAAATTTTTGAAAAGAATAGGGGAAAAGTGTCAGGGAAATGCAAATTTTAAAATTGATTCCCTTTTTCTGCCCTTTTTTAGGATTTCCCTTTGTGGCCTAGTGATTTTTTGGGCCCAACCCCAAGCCCCCGAAAAGGAGGGCACCCCCGGGTTTGGGGTCTCATTTTCATTACATTTTCCCCCAGGGGCCCTTTTAAGTTTGGGACACCCCAAAAGGGTTCCCAAAATAAAAAATTTCCTAAAAAGACCCCCTATTTGGGAAAAAACAAACCCCCTTTAAAGGGGGATATCCGGGTTGCAGTGGGTATATGACCCCCAAGGGATTTTACCAAAAAATTTTTTTTTGCGTTAGGCTCTGGGAAAAAAAAAAAAAAAATATTTATTTTTACAATTTAAAATTTCAATTTTAATTTTGAAAATGTTGAAAATTTTTTCAAGGAAAACTTGGAAAAAAACCCCCAAAAATTTTGTTAGGGAATTTTTCCCCAAAGGGGGTTCGGCAATTTCCCCACATGTGGGTGTTAAAAATGCTGTTTTGGGGGGCTGGCGGGGTAAAGGGGGGAGTTTTTATTTGGTTTTGGCGCACAGATTTTGGTGGGGCCCTGTTCGCATCTGCAAAGACCCCAAAGTTAACTAGTAACAGGTGTATCCTTCATAGAAGTTGACCCATTTTGGATTCAACACCCTCTGGGATCTCATCTAAGGGTGTATTGTGAATTTTGGATGCACAGGTGTTCCCCCCCCCACAGGGGTGGTGGATGGGTGTTATTTTTTTTTCGTTTTTTTTTTTTTTTTTTTTTTTTTTTTTTTTTTTTTTTTTTAGCATTGGGCAATGAAAATGGAGGGTGGAAAGCAGTTCCGCCAGTTTTTTGGGCTTCGTTTTTTCTGTATTCGCATACAGGGATAAATGATCGGGTTATGTTTTCTATGGGGGTCGGTGCAATTACAATGATATAAATTTTATATAGTTTTTTATGTTTTTATACTTATACACATGCTGCGAGTTTTATAAAAAGTTGCGTTTTTATGTTGTCCTATTTGACAGCCTTAGCTTTCTTAATTTTTTGCATATGGAGCTGCTTGTGGGCTTGTTTTTACGAGATGAGTTGATGGTTTTTATTGGTACAATTTCGGGGGGCATGTGATGCTTGCAACACCTTTTATTAAGGTTTTTGTGAGGCTTTTTGTACCAAAATACAGAAATCTGGTTGTGTTTTTTTATTTTTATTTTTTACAGCGGTCACTGATGCGTTAAATGACTTGTAGTTTTACTCAGCAGGTTGATGCGATTACAGCGATAACCACATTTGTTATATTTTTTAATGTTTTTATGCTTTTACACAATAAAAAACACTTTTATTTTTTTCGAAAAGGGAAAAACTGTTTTTGCATCATCGCGGTCTGAGAGCCATAACCTTTTTTATTTTTCTGCTTATGGAGCTGTATAGGGATTTTTTTTTGCGGGCTGAGTTGAAGTTTTTATTGGTAACATTTTTGGGGAGGACTAAGACTTTATGATCTCTTTTAAATCGTTTTTTGGAAGGCGGGTGAAGATAAATACTGCAATCCTAGCTGTGTTTTTTATTCTTAATTTTTATACGCGTTCACAGTGCAGTATCCGTGACAAGTTAGTTTTACTCTGTGGGTTGAGATGATTACGGTGATACCCATTTTATGTAGTTTTTTTATTTGAAAGCAACAATTTTTTTGAAAACAAAGTGTTTTTATTGTGTAAAAACAATATTTATGCATCGCTATCTTTCTAATAGCCTGAACTTTTGATTTTTCCGTATACAGAACTGTGTAAGGACTTTTTTTGCGGGATGAACTGACGTTGTAAGTGGCATCACTTTGATGTTGAATGAGTTTTTGATGACTTTTACTCCATTTTATGGCTGGCAGGATGAACAAAAATCGCAATTCTGTGACTGTTTGCGGGTTTTCTTTTACGGCGGTTCACCGGACGGGAGTAATTAACATGACAGATTTATAGGGAGGGTCGTTAGCACGCGGCGTTACCAAATATGGGTACTTATTTATTTTTTATCTTTTTTGGTCGATGGCGCTTGTAAAGGGAAAAGGGCGGTGTACGTGTTTATTTTATTTTTTGTGTTTGTGTTTTTACTTTTTTACAACTTTTTTTTTACTTTTTCACACTTTTTACACTTTCACAGGGGATTTGCCATGAACGATCGTCAGATCGTTATGCAATAGGAGTTCACATAACAGCTTTATAGCTGTATGTTGTCTCCTTGACAAATGTCTGTCACGCTGCCCACAATGCATTGTGGGCATCGTGACGTCACCAGAAAACCGGATGCTGTCATTCAGCGTCCGGGCTGTTCGGTAGGAGACTCTGTAGCGGCGCTCAGCGCCGTTACTGCGCCGGGATCGGCGGGGCAGCAGGAGTCACTCCTGCCGCCCGCAGCTTGCGAAGTCGGACCACGATGTTTTTTTTATTTTTTTTTTTTTTTTCTGTTTTTTTTTTTTTTTTTTTTTCTTTTTTTTTTTCTTTTTTTTAATTTTTTTTTTATTTTATTTTTTATATTTTTTTTTTATTGTTTTTTTTTTTTTTAATTTTTTTAGTTATTATATTTGTTATTTTTTTATATATATTTTTTTATTATTTTTTTTTTTTTTTTTTTATTTTTTTTTTTTTTTTTTTTTTGTTTTTTTTAATTATCTTTTTTTTTTTTATTTTTTTTTTTTTGCTGTTTTTATAATTTTATATTTTTTTTTTTTTTATTTTTTTTTTTTTTTTTTTTTAATATATTTTTTTTTTTTAATTATCTTTTTTTTATTTTTCTTTTTTTTTTTTTTTTTGTTTTTTTTTGTTTTTTTTTTATTTTTTTTTTTTTTATTTTTTTTATTTTTTTTTTTTTTTTTTTTTTTATTTTTTTTTTTTTTTTTTTTTTTTTTTTTTTTTTTTTTTTTTTTTTTTTTTTTTTTTTTTTTATTCTTATTTTTTTCTTTTTTTTCATTTTTTTTTTTTTTTTTTTTTTTTTTTTTTTTTTTCTTTTTTATTTTTTTTTTTTTTTTTTTATTTTTTTTTATTTTTGTTTTTTTTTTTTTTTTTTTTTTTTTTTTTTTTGTTTTTTCTTTCATTTTTATCGCCGACTTGGGGGGTTAAATCCCCCGCGGCGGAGCTCACTACGGCCGTGGGGATGTGCGGCTTGATGCCAGCGGTAATATACGCTGGGTTCATGCCGCGATTTCTTGACGCGCTCCGCATGTGAGCACGGACAAGGATCCACTTGACGTACCCATACGGCATTTGCGGGCAACACCTACCCGACAGTGCCGTATGAGATCGACAAATATGTCGGTAAGGGGTAAAACATATTTATTATGTCCCTGAAGCGTCTTTTCTCTAAACAAATAAAACCCTAATCTTGTAATCTTTTCTGGGTATTGTAGTCCAACCAGTCTTTTATTTATTTTGTTGCCCGCCTTTGTACCTGGTCATGCTGCTACAATGTCTTTCCTGTGCACTAGTGCCCAAACTGTACTTAATATTTCAATGTGTTGTCTAACCAGTGAATTGTATTTGGGAGAATAATGTTCTCATCATGTGCATCTATGCCTTTTTTACACACCCATGATCCTATATTACCTTGAAGATGCTGGCCTGACACTGGACTGCTACATTTAAGTTTACAGACCACTAGGATTCCCGAGTTCCTTCTTCATTTCACTTACCCAGCTTTTTCCTGTGTGCTCAAGTAATCATGGATGCTATTTTTCCGCCCCATGTGCATAACCTTGAATTTATCTGTGTTAAACTCATATTCCATTTCTCTGCTCAAGGCCTCCAATTATCCAGACCTTTGTAATAAAATATTGTCTTCTATTGTGTTGATTACTTTACAGAGCTCAGTATCATCTACAAAAATCGATATTCTACTGTGCAATCCAAATGTGAGATCATTAATGAAAATATTAAATTGAATAGGGTGTAATACTGACCCCTGTGGTACCCCACTAGTAACAGGGATCCAGTATGAGTATGCACCATTAATCACTACCCTTTGTTTTCTATCAGTGAGCCAGTTACTTACCCAAATTCTAGAAAATTTTAATGAAAGTAAAAGAAAAAGCTAATATGAAGCACAAACTTGAAAAGAGAGGTTATACACAGACACACACACACACACACACACATATATATATATTTATAATTATATATATATATATTATATATTATATATATATTTAGTACAAATTAGTTTTTCTCCTTGACTTTCATCAAATTTTCTAGATTTTGAGTAAGTAACCGTTCAGTGATAGCATACAAAGGGGGGATGATTAATTGGCACATACTGTATTAATGGTACATATCATATATATATATATATATATTATAATATATATTATATATGTAATTTATATATTTTTTATATGTATTTATTATATATATTAAATTATATTATAATATATAATTTATTATATATAATATATATATATATTAATATTATATATTATTATATACCGTCTATACTCGGTATAAGCCGGTATAAAATGTGCTGAAAAATCTCCCCTCGGCTTATACTCGAGTCACTGCCCGGCGCTCGGGCGCTGCGATGGCCCGGGCGCCGGCAGGGACACTTCAGTTATATGCGACTCCTCAGGGAGCGCATATAACTGAAGGAAGAGTGAGCGCACAGTGTCCGGATGCTGCGGTGGTCCGGGCACTGTCAGCGATCCCTTCACCTATATGCGACTCCTCCGCAGCGCACACAGGTGAAGAGATACCACTGCAGGGCAGAGAGCGAGCGCTCCCTGCTCCGCAGTGGACTCCGGGTGGCCGCAGACTCGTGGCTGTCCGAAGTTTCCCGGGACAGGCAGCGTGTGTCATCACGGCTCGTGCGCGGCTTGATGACATCCCCCCCGCCTGTGAGTGAAGAGGGAGCAGAGCGGCCGAGAGGGGGGGGCGTGCGGGAACACGGTAAGTGTTTGTTTTTTTATTTTTTTTAAACTGCCTACAGTCTGCCCTATACCTGCCTCCAGCCTGCCTTATACCTGCCTCAGCCTGCCCTATAACTGCCTACAGCTGCCCTATACCTCTACAGCCTGCCCTTATTACCTACCTACATCCTGCCCTATCTGCCTACAGCCTGCCCCTATACCTGCCTACAGCCTGCATATACCCGCCTATAGCTTTCCAATAACCTGCCTATAGCATGCCATATACCTGCCTATTTCATGCCTATGGGGCCATATACCTGCCTATTGGGACATATACGTGCCTTTTGGGACATATACCTGCCTATACCTGCCTATGGGGTCATATATCTGCCTATGGGGCCATATATCTGCCTATAACTACCTATGGGGGACATTAAACTGCCCAGTAATTTTATTGGTATCCAAATTTTTTTTTTTAAAATTTACCGCTGCATTTTCTACCCTAGGCTTATACTCGAGTCAACATGTTTTCCCGTTTTTCGGGGCAAAAGTAGGTGCCTCGGCTTATACTCGGGTCGGCTTATACTCACGTATATACGGTCTATATTTATATATATTTATATAATATATATATATATATATATATATAATATATTATATATATATATAAAAATATTTTAAAATCTCTATTTTCAAGTATATATATGCTTTGTACAGCAGCTGTTTATTTGGGTGCTGTGCCTTAATATTTATGTAATGCAGTTCTGTATTGCAATTAGAGGGAATAGTGCCCAGGTCCCTAACTTTCCTGCTTACTGGTTACAAAGTCTTAGGGCGACATGTATGAACGGGCTTTACGCCTGTTTTTTAGCGTATACTGCGCCTCCCGGCCCGAATCCCCCTGTCGGACGCAGGGAATGCGGTGTTAGGCGCAGCGTTCGCCATTTCAGCGGGCGCCTCGTATGAAGGGGCGGGCAATGGGCGCGGTTGTGGGCGGGGTTTTGGCGTTCGGGGCGGGACCGGGGCCCGCGCTGTTACTCCGAGGCAATGTACGATCACGAGTCGGCAAAGCGAGGCGCAGTGCAGCGCTCGGCAGCTCCGACAGCCAGACCTAGTTTATTTTGGTCTAAATGCTCCGGCGGCGGCGAAGTGAAGCAGAATCGGAACATGCGAGGAAGCAGATAGAAGATCACGACAGGAATCTCGGCGCACCGCTCCATGCAGCAGGAGCATGAATCCGAAAAAAATCGCCTTTAAAAAAGGGGGAAAAAACAGTGTCAGAAAAGAGTTGAACCTCAAAAATAAAACATAATAAAAAAAAAAAATCACTTTCCAAAAATCTAAAACGCCGCAATATCAAGAAATCTGATATTGGAATTGCCGGGAAATACAGTAATTCAAATTCTGAAAGCTATTTCATTGGTTGGCTTTAACCGGCCAATCAGAATAGGACCCGACAGTGAACCATTAAAACCTATGGAGAACGATTGACCAATCAGAATCAACGGCGGGACAGTTCAAAAATACAGTAAAAATGCAGAAAGAGCTGATTGGTTGAGCTAGCGGGGGCTTGGCTATCTCGGCCAATCAGAATGGGGAGCGACAAAGACCCATTATAAGCCTTGGGGAGAATTTTGAACCAATCAATACCCAAGGGGACAGTTCAAAATACAGTAAAAATGCTGAAAAGAGCTGATTGGCTGAGCTAGCAGGGGCTTGGCTATCCCAGCCAATCAGAGCGCGAACTACTTCTCCCATTGTAGTCTATGGAGAGATGGGCGCAATGCAACCTCGGCTCTCAGAGCCGTGCGGCATTGAGTATGATAAAAAAATCATTTTTATTAAGTGTAAAACATTATCAGATAAAGCGCTGAAACCTTCTATAAACATATATTAATAAAATCCCAAAACAACGCGTTTGTCGCGAGACCGGCGCTACATAAGGAATTGCAATAGAGAGAATTGCCGGGAAATACAGTAATTAAAATTGTTTAAGCTCTTCACATTGGTCGGCATAAACCAGCCAATAGAATAGGAGCGACAGTGTCCCATTTAAAACCTATGGAAAAACTATTGACCAATCAGAATAGGAGCGACCAAAGACCCATTATTCACTATGGAGAAGTTTTGACCAATCAAAATCCAAGACGGGACAGTTCAAAATACAGTAAAAATATAGAAAAGAGCTGATTGGCTGAGCTAGCGGTGGCTTGGCTATCCCAGCCAATCAGAGCGCGAGCTACTTCTCCCATTGTAGTCTATGGAGAGATCGGCGCACTGTAATCTCGGCGCTCAGCGCCGTGCGGCATGAAGTATTAATAAAAAAATCATTTTTAATTTTAAATGTAAAAAAATTATCACATAAAGAGCTAAAACCTTCTGTAAAAATAAATCAGTTAAATCCAAAACAACGCGTCTGTCGCCGAGACCGGCGTCATAGGGAATTGCAATAGAGAGAATCGCCGGGAAATACAGTAATTCAAATTGTTTTTAAACTCTTCTCATTGGTCGGCATTAAACCAGCCAATCAGAATAGGAGCGACAGTGGACCCATTATATCCTATGGATGAGAATTGATCAATCAGAATCAGAGCGACGGAAAACCCCCTTTTAACTATGGAGAAAATTTTACCAATCAAAATTCCCAAGGCGGGACAGTTTTAAAATACAGTAAAAAGGCAGAAACGAGCTGATTGGTTGAGCTAGCGGGGACTCGTCCAGCTTAGCCAATCAAGGGGCGAGCTTACTTTTCATAGAGTTCTATGGGGGGAAAAAAAAATTCGAGCAAGCTCTGTGATTGGCTAAGTTAAAAGAGGCGCCCTTTTTGGACCAATGGGAGAGCGAGCGACGCTCCTATGTTTTTTTTTAATGCAATCTGAAATAAAACTGTACATGGCCGAAATCAAATTATAACACTACCCAAGTTGTCCCCCATGTGTATATAAAATGAATAATAATATGGGGGTAACGAAAAAAAATATTAATTCAATAAAATCATGTTTATTTCTTTATTTTCGTTTTTCCAAGGGTCAAAATATGGGTTTGTAACGAAAATAAAAAAATAACATGATTTGATTGATGTATATTTTTTTTTTCGTTACCCCCAATATATTATCATTTTATATACACATCAGGACAACTTCTGTAGTCTTATCATTTGATTTCGGCCATGTACAGTTTTATTTCAGATTGCATTAGAAAAAACCCCTAGGAGCGTCGCTCGCTCTCCCATTGGTCCAAATAACGGCGCCTCTTTTAACTTAGCCCAATCACAGAGCTTGCTCGGAATTTCTTTTCCCCATTTGGAACTCTATGAGAAAGTAGCTCGCGCTGTGATTGGCTAAGCTGGACGAGTCCCCGCTAGCTCAACCAATCAGCTCGTTTCTGCCTTTTTACTGTATTTTGAACTGTCCCGCCTTGGAATATGATTGGTCAATTTTTCTCCATAGGTTAGAATGGGTCCCTGTCGCTCCTATTCTGATTGATCAATTCTCCTCCATAGGATATAATGGGCCACTGTCGCTCCTATTCTGATTGGCTGGTTTATGCCGACCAATGAGAATAGCTTTCAGAATTTGAATTACTGTATTTCTCGCTAATTTCCTATATCCTAATTCTTGAATAAGGATATTGGAAAGTGATTTTGTTTTATGTATTTTTTATTTTTAAGGTTTCAGCTCTTTTCTGAGAATGTTTAACGCCTTTATAAAGGCGATTTTTGATTCATACTCTGCACCGACATCTGGAATGATTTCTCGCTGTTCCTCAGCCTGTCTTGCATCGGAACAGATTTTCGGCGCAGTCCCGCACGGCGCCTAAGTCCCACACTGCGCCCATGTCCCCGCACTGTGCCCCACACACTGGCGATGCGCAGGGAACTTTTCCCCGCATGTACGAGCGCACCTCCTCGGACGGCGAATCATAGGCGCAGCGCCGCACTGCGCCTAAGTCCCGCACTGCGCCTAACACACTGGCGAGGCGCGGCGGACTTTACATTGTATGTATGAGCGCGCCCCGGCCCCGACATAAATCAGGCGCAGATTCACCGGAAAACTAGCGGAAAAGCGCGCCCCGACCCGGAAAGATTCATACATGTCGCCCTTAGAGTGAACATTGGTTGGTTGCAACACAAGTCGTACATTGATGTTTTGCATAATTAGAAAAACACATTAGTAGCTGCAGAGTATGATAATGGGTAGAGTCTATTAGCGTAGTGTAGCTTAATCTGCCTGCATATTATGCTGACAGTGCTCTTTTCTAAAATTAATATGTTTACTTGATTAGTAGCTTCATATGTTTCTGAAAATCCTACTAGACATTTCTCCTGCACGTCACTTAAGTAATGGTTTCGCTCATTCATGCACAGCTGCTAACTAAACATTGCATTTGCGTAGCTACAGCTTCTTGACACTTTGGAACGTGCATTCACATTTTTATTGTGTCGTGTCCTATTTATAGTTGCTTGCTTTTACTAGATATTAATTAGATGCTGTGCTGTGCATTGTAATAAATCTGTCATTACTACATACCGGAAGGAGGACGCTGACACCCTTTTTGTGCTTATTATACATGAATATTAATTTTCCATAAAATGTCCTCTATGTCATATAAATTAAACTATGTGCAAAGAGAATGTTTGTGTATGTCCTCACATAAGATATATGAACTGGATATTAAGTTAAATAGACATATACATTATAACACAGTAGGGGAAATATACTAAGCAAGGAGTGCCTGAATTTGCGCCACTAAACTGGAGTATATGCCTTGCATCATTACATGTTTTGGACACTTTTTGCGCTTTACTAGACTAGAAGTAGCGATGTAGCCTAAAATGTTCCAGATTGTGCTATAATTGTGGCAAAATTTTGACGCAAGATATTGGTCTAAGGTAAGCCAGTCAAGAGGTGGCATAAAGAAGAGAAATGTGTCTACTAAGTCTAGCAAGAAGCACCAAATTTATCGCACAACATGCACCACTGTGATAAATTTGGTGCATTTTCTGCATGCCTGATCTGGTTACATGGTGTTGGCTGTACTCCGAACTGTCATAGAACAGTATAGAGCTGTGCACAAAATTTACTGGCTCTTCATTCTGAGCTAACACTTTTAGGGACCTGTTCTGGAGACAGTTGCTGGTCACAGAGGTGGGACCCACACCCATCCGACTTTGATGTCATAGCTTATCAATATACCATTAAAGCCTATGTTGGAAACACTCTTTTAAAGGGAATATGTCGCCAATTTTTTTTTTTTTACTTAGTAAATCAAGCCCCTGATCCATATTCTTTTCCTCTCAGCCGTTTTTATTACCTGATTGTAGATTTCTCTATTCGGCCGTCTATATATGATTGTGGGGAAGACATTCTTGCTTGTACTGCTTTTAAAGCAGTCAGAGAGGTACTTTACAGCAGCTTCATGCACATAGGATTCTTAAGACAGTTTCTGTCCCATAGATGTCTATAGGAGAGTTTTCACTGTGAAGGGAGGGGAGAGGGGGAGCTGTGACATCTCCTCTTGTGACTGGTGGATTCTGTGTTATCTGTACACAATGGTGTCTCCTTTCAGTTTGACCCTGCTTTTACTGATAATGAGCACACTGCTGAAACAGAGCAGGAAGTATCAGACGATTATTAGGCTTAGTGGCCAAAGTGAAAACTACAGGACTTAATAATTATTAAAAAAATATTGAAAGTGATATGGAAAATTAAAACAAAAAAAATTCCTAAAAAATGTGTTTAACATAAAAATGTGAGTTAAACAATAAGTCATTTTTTGATGACACATTCCCTTTAATTTACAGAGTATAATCATAAATCTCCCCCATTGTTTATGTATGAAACGTACAAAAACATGTTTGACTGCAATATTGTAAAATAATAGAATGGATTCAGGAAATGAGTTGTCCGACAATTTATTTTTTGATATATGGGTTTCTCAAATTAGTCTGATTACAGGGTACCTAATAGTTGGGATACTTAGTGTAATCTGCAGGGAATTGTAGAACCATCCCAAGTTAAATCATACTTGCCTTTTCTGTCTCAGTTCTGGGATATTTTTTTCCGCCGCTTGAATATCCTGGTCCACCTGGGAGTTCCCCTAATTCGCCTAGGAATAACCATTTTAGGGCAGATTTGCATTAACCTAATCTCCTCTGTATCCTTCGTTGTGTAACAAGTTAGAGGATTGGCAAGTATGGACTAAATAAAGCATTACACGTGAAATCAGTGGGTTGTCAATGTAATACGGGGACATGTCTTTACTGATTAATCTAATATAGTGGTGTTCCATGATGCACTTTTGAGTAATACAAAACATGTTAAAAAATGCTTCCTTTACCTGAGTTTTGTAATGCTTTGTCATCTGTACCCATTGTTTAACACTTAAGGCCGCATGTATGAAAACTGTCTAAGTCTAAAACTCACTTTGTTGCCCATAGCAACCAATCAGAGAACCCCTTTCATTTCATATAGTGCTCTGGAAAAATCAGAGGGGCACTCTGATTGGTTGCTATGGACAACAAATTGAGTTTTAGACCTAGATAGTTTTCATACATGTGACCCTTAGGCTATGTTCACACGGCTGATTGAGAGAGTACAAAGACGAGCAACCAAACTTATAAGGGGAATGGAGCATCTTAGTTATGAGGAGAGGTTAGTAGAATTGAACTTATTTAGTTTTGATAAAAGATGGCTTCGGGGGGACATGATTAATTTATATAAATGGTCCCTACAAAAAGTGTGGGGAAAAATTATATCAAGTGAAGCCCCCTCAAAAGACAAGAGGACATTCCATTCGACTAGAGAAAAAAGGATCGGGATTTGTAGTGTGAGGGATTAACAGAGCTTCTATAGTAAGGGATAGGTTCGTGACAGGACCGTCCTTTTTTCGGGACGATAATCCTGGCTTAGGTAGTTGAGTACTAGCTACCTAGGGATTAATAGTATGTAATAGAGCCGTTCCTTAATCTATGGTATCAGCTTTTAATCATTTTTCCTCTGTGTAAGAGGTTTTTTTGCCACATTATTTTAATACATTTAAACATTAAAGGTTAATTTTAATTGGGTTCTCTCCCTATTTTGGGATTTGTCGTTTGATTGATTTTGATAGTGAGAACTGTGGTCTTATATATTTAGGACCAAAATTGTGGTTATATTAGGGACAACGTTATCCCTTTGGCTCCACTGTTTTCTTTTTTTTTATTTTGCTTTTTTGAGGAGTCCTTTTTCAGTTTATAAAGCAGAAGAATTTTTTTATATCAATCACTCCCATTATTAAAGTTTTTATACTTTCTACAGAATTGGAAAAAAAAAAAATGAAAGTTTTGTTGAAATCAGGCTTTTGGGACCTTGGTAAGGCAAAACACTTTTTGGTTGCAATATTTTGTTATTTAAACCCCTTGAAGTTTTGTGCCCGTTATGTGGTTTAGAGCTGGACCCCAACAGTTCCCCTTTTATGACATAATACACAAGCACCGGGAGGAAGACGGGAAAAAGAGGAAAACCCCGGGAAACTCGGGGGAAAGGAGTCTGTCTGAGGGGAGCTTAGGGGCAAGGGTTGGTTATTAGAGGAGGGGTGCCACATTTAACAAAAAATTTTAACGTTTTAGAAAAGGAGACCCCCGGGGCAATACCTATACGGGGACTGAGGGGAACGAGACATGGGGAAATTGTGTGGAGGAGAGGGAACCCCATTCCCAGGTAGTAAAGTCTAAGAGACCTAAATGTCAAAAAAACAAAAAGACCCAAAAGATTGTGTGCTGGGCCCTATATGTTAAAGAGGTTTGTTCTTGTGAAAGTTAAATAAACGTAGCCTGGTTATTACATGGATAAGCCCTTAAACTGCAATCTTACTGAAAGAAGTTAATTGTATTTATTGTTAGTTTAAAAATTAAGGAAACCGATGCCAGATGCACCCACACTTTCAAATCGCCTCCCCACTCTTGCCCAAGGGGCCCTCCCAACACCCCAACAAACCCACAAAATCAACAGACAACCCTCGCACACAGACTGCACAAAAGAGCTGATGCAAGCTTCCAGAATTGCTGAACACCGCTGGAAGAAACAATCATTACATACATTTAAGTCCGCACTTACCACTGCGAAACAGGATTACTTCACCACTGTTACAGTGAAGGAAATAATTATTTGACCCTTGCTGATTTTTAAAAGTTTGCCCCAAAAAGCTTGAACAGTCATAATTTTTAAAAGGGGGAGGTTAATTTTAAAAATTAAAAAGGAAAGAATATCCAAAATAAAATCCAAAAAATCAAATTTTTAAATATAACATTTTTTGGCATTCTGTGAGAGAATTAATTTTACCTTCCTAAATAAGATCAATCTTCAGACAAGGCTTTACCCCAAGCCCCCCGCTTACCTTTATTTGGCAAAAGTCCCCACCCCCCCCCTATAAGGAAACAGTCCCCACCCCCATTCTCCACCTGCACTAACTATTCCCCTTAAAACAGTTTTCCTACTTACCGTGACAAGTTTCCCTGGCTGTACAAATCCAACTTCCTACCTTAACCTTTGACCCACTGCCCCCACACCTCATCCCAGCCCTTATGCTGTTATCACCCAACCCCTCACCCATTTTTAAAACTATTGTTAACCCCTCGGGTATCTCCCATCCTCCTTTGAAACGTACCTCCTCCCCCATCCCTTTTGAAATATCTCTTTACCCCCCCGTTTGTCCCAAAATTCGCCCCATCTCACTGCTTTCCCTTCACCTCTAAAATTTTAACAGCAATCACCTTCAACTGTCCTCTCATCCCCCACCAACTGTCTTCTCGACCCCTGCAACGGCTTCCCAAACCCCCCACTCTACTGAAACTGCCCTAACAAATCACCAACGACCTAGTTACTGCTAAAGCCTCACAAACCCCTACTCTGTCTTCTTCTCCCCAGACTTGTTTCTCCTTTGACACTGTCCCTTCCTGCTACAAACCTTTCATCCCCGGGATCAAGGGCTTTGCTCTTTCCTGGATTTCCTCATACCTCACTGATCGAACATTCAGCATTTCTCATTCTTGCATCATCTCCTCCCACCCGCTCTCTATTGGTGTCCCCCAGGGCAATAGCATTACATGGCTTTCAATACCACTTATATGCTGACAATACCCAACTGTACATCTCCAGCCCAGAGTTAAATCCTACTGTCCCCGGGTCCCCCCGTCTATTGTCCATATCTTTCCCCCTTTTTTCCCCCTTTCCTAAAACTAAATGTGGAAAAACAGAAATTTATCATCTTTTCACTGTCCCACTCTACCTCCCCCCGGGTCCTTACACAGTCAACAGCTTACACTCTTTAAAGGGTCAGCAAGGCTGCCTTAGGGTAATCTTTGACTCCTCTATGTCCTTAAATCCCAAATAAAAGTTTATTTTCCCCCCCCTTTCCTGCCCCCCCACCTGAAAAATATCTCCCTAATCCGCCCCCATGTTAACTTCAAAAACCCCAAAAATCTTGTCCATATTCCGGTACTCCCACCTAGATAGCAAATTTTTTTCTGTGGCCCCCCCTCTAGCACCCCCACTCCCCTCCAAACCCCCCCTTAACTCTGCTGCCCCTTTTATTCACCCCTTCCTCGCTACCCTCTGCCCCTCCCCTTGCCAATCCCCACACTGGCTACACATTGCCCACAATCCAGTTCAAGTTTGTAACCCTGATCAAAAGCAGGGCCCGGGGCAATGGGGGCAGAGGAAAGGGGATTGCCTAGGGTCCCAACCTGCCGCCATAGGGGACGCAGGTATAGAGCCGGCTCAGGAGCTGAGCCGGCTCCATACAAAGCAGCTGCCAACTTCACAGAGCACGAGGGGTAGGAGTTTACCTTCGCCCCCTGCTTCCTTCCCCCTCCCCCAGAGCCAACAAGGGGGGTCAGCGAGGGAGTAGGAGCAGCAGTGTGTAATGTGCAGGGGAGGTTGTACAGTCTCCTCACCTCCCTGCGCTCATCTGGCAGCTTCTTGTCACATAACAGGAAGTTGCCAGAACAGTGTGTGCTGGGGAGAATGGGCGGAGCTTCGGCTCCCTCTCCTAAGTACTGAATGAAGAAGAAAAAGATGGGCAGCAATCCTGACAGGTACTGGTGCAGGAGAGAAGAACTGGTGCAGAGGGGAGAGAGGAACTGGTGCAAAGGGGAGAGGAGGAACTGGTGCAGGAGAAAGGAACTAGTGCAGAGGGGGAGAGGAACTGGTGCAGAGGGGGAGGAGGAACTGGTGCAGAGGGGGAGAGGAACTGGTGCAGAGGGGGAGAGGAACTGGTACAGGAGAGAGGAACTGGTGCAAAGGGGAGAGAGGAACTGGTGCAGGAGAGAGGAACTAGTGCAGAGGGGAAAGAGGTACTGGTGCAGGAGAGAGGAACTGGTGCAGGAGAGAGGAACTGGTGCAGGGGAGAGAGAACTGGTGCAGAGGGGAGAGAGGAACTGTTGCAGGGGGTGACATTTTTTGGGAGGGGGCGCCATTGGCCGTACATGCCTAGGGCACCAAAATGTCTTCTCCCAGCCCTGTCAACAAGGCTCTCCGTAACATCTCCCCTTCATACATCTCTACCCTAATCTCTAGATTTCGGCTCTCACGCATTCTCTGCTCCTTACAGGACCTTCTTCTCTGCTCTCCTTTTATCAGCTCCTCACACAACTGTCTCCAAGACTTCTCTTGTGCTTCCCCCCATACTCTGAAACTCTCTATCACAACACATTAGACTCTTCTCCATTTATGCTAGCCTCAAAAGCAACCTGAAAACCCATCTCTTCAGGGTAGCCTATAATCTACAATAACCCCACTGCCACTACTCCGCCCCACAAACATGTCTGCCCTCACCTTCTGTCTCTTTCTTTCTTCCTTGCAGACTGTAAGCCCTCGTGGGCAGGGCCCTCTCTCCCTCTGTGCCCAGTTGTTAGTTATTTATCATTACCTTTGTACTTGTTTGACACATGTTATGTATGTAACCCCCTTCGAATATTCAGCGCCCTGGAACTATCGTCGCTCTAAAATAAATAATAATAATAATAAAAGAATTTATTTCTTTAACTTTGATCTGTCAATAAAAAAAAACATTTCCTATATGCAGTGTAGGTTTAATTCCTACCAGTTTAAAAGTAAGACAAGCTTTTGATTTTAATGTATTATGAAAATATCCATCTACCTGTGGCATAGTGATATTAATGGTTTAATCTCTACAATTCCTTGTTAAACAATGTGCCTTTATTAAGCTATGTAATTGTACTTGTATTCTCTCAAGCATGACGTATGAACGTCATTAGGAAGGTAATATCATTAGTATGAGGCAGAAATCCATATTGCTTTTTGTATCACTATCTTGAACCACTGGAGCTTTTCTATAGTGGTTTGTGATCTTATTATAAAACTTCAGTGAATTTGTGCCTGTAACTGTAAATCAGTCATATCACATTCCCTGCCATCTCATGGGCTTGCTAGAGTTTTAAGGGACTCTATTAACGTTAAACATAGAATAAAAGCTTGTAGCCCAATGTACAGTATGCTTGGTTTATATCAATGATCATGACACATCAGTATGTCACATTAAAGGGGGTTGTTTTACCAACACTAACAGGGGATCCTGAGTTGACAGCCACTCTGGAGACCCACCTCTATGTTTCCGAACATAAAGCTATTGCTCTGATGTGCCTGGAATGTCCATACATTAGATGGGAAACCCTTTATTTATTATATTATTATTATTATTAATAATTAACTTCATCTATTTAGGGAAGATTTAAAACTTTAATTTGAGACAAAAATTTATCTCGCCTCATTGACTGTAGGTGCTGGTAGCTATAGCTGCAGACCTGGTGTCCTCAGCAGCTCATTACTACAGGCTAGCAGAAACCAGTAAAACCAGAAAACGCATCCATGAATTAAAAAATGAAACCGAGAAAACAGGACTGAGGTAAGATGAATCGATGTAGTGAGACAACCCCTTTAAGAAAGTAGTAAATATGACTAAAGGCTTGCCTTTAGCTGAATGACAATACTTACCCGTGGCCATACATGTTCATTTATTCAGGGTGTATTTGAATGCAAAGAGGTTTTCATGTTGTCTGATTGTTGAACTTTTTTAGACAAAAAAAAAGCACTTTATGGCAATAGTCATACATTTGTTACACATAAAAGCTCAGGGATAAGTGTTTATTGTTTTAAGTACAATTATTGCAGTCACTAGTTTAGAAACATTATTCATCGTAGGACGCCTCAAAATGTCATTGCTGTCCTCCAAAAAGGAGAAGGCTGAATCTATAATACTGTAATACTGTTTAGATGGTTACCTTGCAAATCAATCTCTGTCGCATAATTGTGCCATCATTTTTAGACTTTTTAGACACTTTCGTGTCAACAAAAAAGTTGTCGCTAAGCTGAAATGGGTTGATGTGCGACATCATGCAACAAAAAATAAATAGGTGGTATACACTAAGCTAACAAAAAGGTGCAATACAGTATGCTAACAAATAGGTGCTGTACACTAAGCTAACAAGTAGGTGGAATGCACTATGCTAACAGCTGGTATACAGTAGGCCAGGGCTGGGACAAGGTACTCCGGTGCCCAGTTCAAATAAGGCACAAAGCGCCCCCCAAATGGAAAATTCAGCCCACGCCATGCCTTCTTGCTCCCTCCTTTTCTGCCTGGGATGAAGTGGCTCCCTAGGCTGTTGCCTATATTTGCCTACCCATCGTCCCGGCCCTGCACTATGCTAACAAATAGGTGGTATAAATTGAGCTAACAAATAGGTGGTATTCACTAAGCTAAGAAATAGGTGCTATAAGCTAAGCTAAGAAATAGGTGCTATGCAGTAAGCTAACAAATAGGTGGTATACAATAGGCTAATAAATAGATGGTATATACTGAACTAACAAATCGGTGGTATACACTAAACTAACAAAAAGGTGGTATTCACTAAGCTAACAAATAGGGGGTGTACACTAAGCTAACAAATAGGGGGTGTACTCTAAGCTATCAAAGGGGGTATACGCTAAGCTAACAAATAGGGGGTATACACTAAGCTAACAAAGGGGAGTGTATACTAGGCTAACAAATAGCTAGTATAAACTAAGCTAACAAATAGGTGCCATACACTATGTTAACAAATAGGTGGTATACACTATGTTAACAAATAGGTGGTATACACTATGTTAACAAATAGGTGGTATACACTAGGCTAACAAATAGGTGGTATAAATTAAGCTAACAAATAGGTGGTATTCACTAAGCTACCAAAAAGGTGGTATAAGCTGAGCTTAGAAATAGGTGCTATGCACTAAGCTAACAAATAGGTGGTATACAATAGGCTAACAAATATATGGTATAAACTGAACTAACAAATAGGTAGTATACATTAGGCTAACAAATAGGTGGTACGCACCAAGCTAACAAATAGGTGGTATAAACTAAGCTAACAAATAGGTGGGATACACTAAATAACAAAAAGAGGGTATTCACTAAACTAACAAATAGGGGGTGTACACTAAGCTAACAAATAGGGGGTGTACACTAAGCTAACAAATAGGGGGTGTACACTAAGCTAACAAAGATGGGGTGTACACTAAGCTAACAAATAGGGGGTGTACACTAAGCTAACAAATATGGGTGTACACAAGCTATCAAAGGGGTGTACACTAAGCTATCAAGGGGCTATACCCTAATCTAAAAAAGGGGGGTGTATACTAGGCTAACAAATAGCTGGTATAAACTAAGCTAACAAATAGGTGGTATATACTAAGCTAACAAATAGGTGCTATACAGTACACTATGCTAACAAATAGGTGGTATTCACCAAGCTACCAAATAGGTGGTATTCACCAAGCTACCAAATAGGTGGTATATACTGAGCTAACAAATAAGTGGCCTACACCAGGGGGGGCAATTAATTTTCCCAGGGGCAACATGAAAAGTTGGAAGTTTTTTTGAGGGCCAGACTAATATATTTAGCTCAGTTCTATCCAATAACTATATACTATAGACCTCAGAGTCGACTGCTAAGCTCTTATCAATCGACTTGAGGCTTTAACAACTAGCTTAACGACTGTTAGCGATTCACAGGCTGTAACTATATGTCCCCAATTATAGGTAATAGCCCCCAGTAAGTTATATGTCCTCCAGTAGGTAGGTATATAGGTTATATGTCCCCCAGCGGGTATAAGGCAGGTTAAAAGGTCCCCCAGCGGGTATATAGGCAGGTTATAGGACCCTCAGTATGTATTAGGTAGTTATAGGTCCCCCAGAAGGTATGGCGGGGTGTGCCCATGGTGAGCATGGAACAAATACAGAAGTGCAAATATGTCTTGGTTTACACCAAACATGAATTGATCACTGCCATTGTGTTCCCAGTCACAACATGGATGCTCATGGTAGCAGACACAAGTAAAATTGAGGCTTTTGAGATGTGGTACTGGGGAAGATGTCTATGAATTCCATTGACAGCTGGGATCACCCCAAAACATGTTCTTCATTGTATAAGTCTATATTGTCCGTAAAAGGCAAAATCACCAGACATATACTGATCTATTTTGGCCATAGAATGAGGATGAATGCATTAGTAAATGCTAGTTGGCCTAGTTAATGTCACGAGTGGTCCCGCAGCCCCTCGCCCGGGCTGCGGGCGCACTCGTGCGGCCACCCGTCGGGTCCCGGCGGCCCCTGCCGGTCCCGCGGGTCGGGTCCCGCCTGCTCTCTTACCTCTCCGCGCTCCCGCGTCCTCCCGTTCTCCTGGCCGGCCGGTGTGCGCATGCCCGCGCCTTAGGCGCGCGCAAGCCGGCTCTCGAGGATTTAAAGGGACAGTACGCCCATTATTGGTTAAGGCTGGCAGGTGACCCTATTTAACTCCCTTCCTTCCGGGCCACCTTTGCCGGATCTTTAGTGCTGTACTGCCTTCAGAGAAAGCTTCTTCTGCCTTGTTGCCTGACTTCCGTGTACCGAACCTTTTTCGCTCCTGTGTCTTGACCACGAGCCGTTGCCGCCTGCCCTGACCTCTTGCCTGTCCCCGACTTCACCTACGTCTTACGATTTTGTACCACGCACTGCCTTGGCTGCCACCGCACGCAAGTCACGCCAGTGGGGCGACCTGGTAGTTCTTTGCCGCAGCAAGTCCATCCCGCTTTGCGGCGGGCTCTGGTGAAAACCGGGTTCTACTTAGATTCCGCCCCCTGGTACGGCTTACACCATCGCTTGCGGTGGTCCAGCGGATCCACTACCTGCATTTGTTACAGTAAGATCCGGCCATGGATCCCGCCAAGGTACCTCTGCCCGGTGACCCGGATCTCACGGCGATAGTGGCCCAGCAGTCACAACAACTAGCGCAACAAGCCCAGCAGCTGAACCAGTTGTCCGCCATGCTGCAGCAGCTCCTGGCTAACCAACAGCCGCCGACTCCTCCTCCTGTGGCGACACCTCCGCCAGCACCCGGGACTTCTCGGCTACGCTTACCACTACCTGACAAGTTTGAAGGGGACTCCAAACTGTGCAGGGGATTTATTACCCAGTGCTCGATGCACGTTGAGTTGATGGCTGGTCAATTCCCCACTGAACGTTCTAAGGTGGCCTTCGTGGTCAGTCTGCTGTCCGGGAAGGCTCTAGCTTGGGCTACCCCTCTCTGGGACCGGGGCGATCCGGTGACGACGGACCTACAGGCTTTCCTCTCAGAGTTCCGCAGTGTCTTTGAAGAGCCGGCACGGGCTTCCTCGGCAGAGACCGCTCTACTGAATCTTCGCCAGGGTGACTCCTCTGTCGGCGACTACGCAGTTCGTTTTCGGACCCTGGCGTCGGAGTTGACCTGGAACGACGCCGCTCTATGTGCCACTTTTAAGAAGGGCCTGTCCGGCAGAGTTAAGGACGCCCTAGCGGCCAGAGAGATCCCGTCCTCTTTAAGCGAACTGGTCCACCTAGCCACCCGGATCGATGTTCGCTTCGCCGAGCGGCAAGAGGAGCTACGCCAGGAACGTGACCTCGCCCGACCACGCCGTTTGCCCCGCCTGGCTCCGGTCTTCCAAAGACCACAGCTGCCGATCCCGCTTCCTACCAGTGAAGAACCCATGCAGGTGGACCGGGCACATCTGTCCGAACAGGAGCTGTCCCGCCGTCGGGCAGAGAAATTGTGCCTTTACTGTGCCAGCCCGGATCACTTTCGCAATGTTTGCCCGCTTCGCCCTCAGCGGCAGGGAAACGCCCGCACCTAGGTTATGTCGGAGAGGCGTCCCTAGGTGTGAACACTTCCTCTCCACGCCTTACTATGGAGGTTGAGGTCTCGTCCGGTGCCGGCCTCGCTTTTCCGGTACCCGCCTTTCTGGACTCTGGATCCGCCGGGAACTTTATTCACGCCGCCCTGGTGTCCCAGTATCGCCTTCCGGTGACCCGTCTGGAGAAGCCCCTGGTGATATCCTCCGTGAGTGGCGAGCTTCTTAGTGAGGCCATTCGGCACGTAACCAAGCCATTGTCCCTCCGCGTAGGGGCTTTACACAAGGAGAAGATCACCTTCTATGTCCTCCCTCGGTCGTCCTCAGCGATCCTCTTGGGTCTTCCGTGGCTGCAGCTCCATGCCCCGACCCTCGACTGGAAAACCGGGGAGGTTCTACGCTGGGGCTCCAACTGCCAGAATCGCTGTCTCTCAGTTCCGCGGCCAGTCCGGGCCATTCCACCTCAGCAGTCATCCAGGGCCCTGCCAGGGCTTCCCGCTGAATACCGGGACTACGCGGACGTCTTTTCGGAGAAACAGGCCGAATCCCTTCCTCCTCATCGCCCCTATGACTGTCCCATTGACCTCCTTCCAGGGACCAGTCCTCCTCGGGGCAGAGTTTACCCGTTGTCCAGACCTGAGACTCAGGCCATGTCGGACTATATCCGTGAGAAACCTGCAAAAGGGTTTTATTCGAAGTCCTCATCAACCGCCGGAGCCGGGTTTTTCTTCGTACAGAAGGATGGTTCTCTCCGTCCTTGCATCGACTACCGGGGTCTGAACCAGATTACCGTGAAAAATCGGTATCCGTTGCCACTAATTACGGAACTCTTTGACCGTCTACAGGGAGCCAAGGTTTTCTCCAAATTGGACCTGCGCGGGGCATACAACCTCATCAGAATCCGTGAGGGAGATGAGTGGAAGACTGCGTTCAATACCCGCGACGGCCATTTTGAGTATCTGGTAATGCCATTCGGTCTGTGCAATGCCCCCGCGGTCTTTCAGGGGTTCGTAAACGACATCTTCAGGGACCTGCTCTACACCTGTGTCATCGTTTACCTGGACGACATCCTGGTTTTCTCCCCTGACCTCCGGACCCATCTATCACAGGTGCGCCAAGTCCTGCAACGCCTTCGCAGCAACCGCCTGTATGCCAAATTAGAGAAGTGTGTGTTCCACCAAACCAGTCTGCCTTTCCTCGGTTACATCGTCTCCGACCGAGGTCTACAAATGGATCCCACTAAGCTGTCTGCTATCCTGCAATGGCCACGACCTGTTGGACTTCGAGCCATACAACGTTTTTTGGGCTTTGCGAATTATTATCGACAGTTTATACCTCACTTCTCTACTCTGGTGGCTCCAATTGTGGCCCTCACCAGGAAAAAGGCTAATCCCAAATGTTGGCCACCGGCGGCCGAAAGAGCCTTCTCGGATTTGAAGTCGGCCTTTGCTTCCGCACCTATTTTGTCACGCCCTGACCCTGAGAAGCCTTTCTCTCTGGAGGTGGACGCCTCTTCTGTGGGGGCCGGAGCTATCCTTACTCAAAAGGGTCCCAAGGGGAGAACCATCACCTGCGGCTTCTTCTCCAAGACCTTCTCGTCGGCGGAGAGGAACTATGCTATTGGGGACCGAGAATTACTAGCTATCAAGATGGCCCTGGAAGAGTGGCGGCATCTTCTGGAGGGAGCTCGTCATCCTTTTGAGGTATATACGGATCACAAAAATCTTCAGTATCTCCAGTCGGCCCAGCGCCTCAATCCCCGGCAAGCACGGTGGTCTCTTTTTTTTTCTAGATTTGACTTCCGGATCCATTTTCGCCCAGCCGAAAAGAACATCAGGGCAGATGCTCTCTCTCGCGCATCTGACGTCACTGGAAAGGAGCCGCAGCCCCAACACATTATACCTCCGGAACGCCTGATCCCAGCAGCACCGGTCCTCCTTCGGCAGATACCTCCTGGCAAGACCTACGTTCGGCCATCGCTGCGCAAGAGAATCCTGAATTGGGGACACTGCTCTTTGTTGGCAGGACATCCGGGGGCCCGTAGATCGTTCCAATTGATCTCTCGGTTTTACTGGTGGCCAGGGCTGGCTAAAGATACTAAGGACTTCGTGGATGCCTGTGCTACTTGTGCCCGGAATAAGGTGCCCCGCCACGGCCCCTCCGGGCTGCTGCGACCCCTGCCTACGCCCAGTATCCCATGGTCCCATGTGGCGATGGATTTCATCACCGACCTTCCATCCTCTTCGGGTAACACCGTGATCTGGGTCATTACGGATAGGTTTTCGAAGATGTCACACTTCATCCCACTGCCCGGGTTACCTTCCGCACCACGTCTCGCCTCCCTGTTCTTTAGTCACATCTTTCGCCTGCACGGTCTGCCCCAGCACATCGTCTCTGATCGTGGGGTGCAGTTCGTGTCCAAGTTCTGGCGCGCACTCTGCTCCCGATTGCAGGTGAAGTTAGACTTTTCTTCATCCTACCATCCGCAATCCAACGGTCAGGTAGAGAGAGTCAATCAGATTCTGGGTAGTTACTTACGTCATTTTGTTTCTGCTCGCCAGGATGATTGGGCCGACCTCCTACCCTGGGCCGAATTTTCATACAACTCACTGGATTCTGGGGCTTCGGGCGCGTCTCCCTTTTTTATTGTATATGGTCGGCATCCCCGCCCCCCTCTCCCTCTGCCCTCCTCCTCCGAGGTGCCCTCTGTAGATGCCTTGGTCCACGACTTATCTGGCATCTGGAAGCAGACTCGTCAGTCCCTGCAGCATGCTGCTGCCCGTATGAAGGCCCAGGCGGACAGAAAGAGGAGACCAGCTCCAATCTTTACCCCCGGAGACAAAGTCTGGCTGTCCGCCAAATATGTCAGGTTGAAAATCCCCAGCTACAAGCTTGGTCCGCGCTTCCTGGGGCCCTTTGAAATCCTGAGCCGTATTAATCCAGTAGCGTATAAGCTCCGACTCCCACCCACCATGCGGATCCCAAATTCTTTTCATGTATCCCTCCTGAAGCCCGTCGTGTTGAACCGCTTCTCCAGAAGAGTTGCCCCTCCCTCTCCTGAGTCTGTAGCCTCCAACATATTTGTGGTCAAAGAGATCTTGGCTGTGAGGTCGGTTAGGGGTAAACGGCAATTCTTGGTTGATTGGGAGGGATTCGGTCCGGAGGAGAGATCATGGGAACCTGAGGAAAACATCCTGGACCGCGGTCTCGTATTGCGGTTCCTCCGAACCAGAAAGAGGAGGAGGCCGGGGGGGGGGGGGTACTGTCACGAGTGGTCCCGCAGCCCCGCCCGGGCCTGCACTCGTGCGGCCACCCGTCGGGTCCCGGCGGCCCCTGCCGGTCCCGCGGGTCGGGTCCCGCCTGCTCTCTTACCTCTCCGCGCTCCCGCATCCTCCCGTTCTCCTGGCCGGCCAGTGTGCGCATGCCCGCGCCTAAGGCGCGCGCTGGCTCTCAAGGATTTAAAGGGACAGTACGGCCATTATTGGTTAAGGCTGGCAGGTGACCCTATTTAACTCCCTTCCTTCCGGGTCACCTTTGCCGGATCTTTAGTGCTTTACTGCCTTTAGAGAAAGCTTCTTCTGCCTTGTTGCCTGACTTCCGTGTACCGAACCTTTTTCGCTCCTGTGTCTTGACCACGAGCAGTTGCCGCCTGCCCTGACCTCTTGCCTGTCCCCGACTTCGCCTACGTCTCTCGATTTTGTACCACGCACTGCCTTGGCTGCCACCGCAAGCAAGTCACGCCAGTGGGGCAACCTGGTAGTTCTCTGCCACAGCAAGTCCATCCCGCTTTGCGGCGGGCTCTGGTGAAAACCGGGTTCTACTTAGATTCCGCCCCCTGGTATGGCTTACACCATCGCTTGCGGTGGTCCAGCGGATCCACTACCAGCATTTGTTACAGTTAACAGTAGAAAGAAATGGGATACCATACGCACATTAGTTAAATACAATGACTTAAAGAGAACCTGTCACATAGGTTATGCCACCCTTGCTGAGGGCCGCACAAGCTAGTGTCAGACATGCTGTTTCCAGCGCTATGTCCCTTATTCTGTAAGATGCAACAGTTTTACAGCATTTACCCCTCAAATCTTATTCATGAGCAGGTGTTAGCCCTGCCCACCAAAGACTAGCCCGCCCACATGGCAGTTATTCACATGTTTCTACCTATTCAAAGTAATAGGTTTATCAGTTGAGGTGGGCGGGGCTAGCCTCAGGTGGGCGGGGTTTGAAAAAAGCTGACTCTTTGAATGACTCTTCTTTCTGAAAACTGCAGATTTGGGCATTAAATAGACGAAAACTACAGCATCTTACAGAATAAGGGACACAGCGCTGGAAACAGCAGGTCTGACGCTAGCTTGTGCTGCCCTCAGCAAGGGGGGCATAATCAATGTGACAGGTTCTCTTTAACAACACAGGATGCATGGGTACATCCTGGTGCCGATAAGGTCCTGTGTAGCAGGATTACTCAGTGGCAATTAGAAGCTGACACCCATCGGTAACAGCAGGGAACAGAGCTGGCTCAGTTTCTTACTACTATCGGCACCCCGGAAGCGAGATCGTGGGGCGCCGTTACGATATAACAGCAGCTGGCAGACTTATGAAAGCAGGAAGTGATAGAACAGCCCTCATTGTGCACCACTCTGCATTGTTAATTCAATGCAGAATGGTGTACTAATGATCGTGAAAAGTATAAAAAATATTAAAAGTTCAAATCACCCCTCTTTTGCCATTTTATAACATACCAATATATTAAAATATAAATAACATTGTAAGTATTGTTTATCCCATGCACTGAACACCGCAGAAGGAAAAAAATGCCAAACGTCAAAATTGCGATTTTTGGAGGGGTCATTTCCCTCCTAAAAGTTGGAATAAAAAGTAATCAGAAAGTTGCATTTATCCCAAAATCATACCAATAAATAGTTACTTAAGCCTGCAAAAATGCACCATCATTCAGGTCCATAGCTGGAAGTACAAAAAAGTTATTGGTTGCAGAAAATGGCGCTGCAGTGCAAATTTAAGAACCAGAGAGTGTTTGGATTTTTTAACAGTACTAAAACATAATGAAAACCCTACATATTTGGTATTGTCGGAATTGTATCAACCTTCAGAATACAGATAACACATGAATTATATCAAAGAGTGAATGACATAAAAAACCCCTGTAAACATGGAGCAGGTAAGTTTCTACCCACTTACAATTTTTTTTGCGGTTTTCCAGTAAATTCTATGGTACAGTCAATGAACCATGAAATAGTACATCTTTCCCGCAACATAAAAGACCTTAAATTTCCATGTAGATGTAAAAATAAAAAAAGTTATGGCTCTTGGAAGGCGGAGAGGAAAAAAAACAAAAGCCATATTATTATGGGAGGGTTTTAAACAAACTGTGGAAAATAGCAAAGCCTGGCGAAAACAAACCTAAAATATATCCAGGAGTTGGACATGACTGAATGGTAAGAAGAAGACCAGTGCCGCATCTTCCAATGTGCGTGTGCCTGATGGAAAAATCTACCCTTCATAGGACTTGAAGCAGATTTTAGATACTGTATGCAGTTGAAACCAGAAGTTTACATACACTATATAAAAAGACACATGCAAGTTTTTCCTCACTATCTGACATGAAATCAGAATAAACCTTACCCATTTTAGGTTAATTAGGATTACCAAAATTATTTATATTTGCCAAATGCCAGTATAATGAGAGATAATTTTTTAAGGCATTTATTACTTTCTTCAAAGTCAAAAGTTTACATACATTTCATTAGTATTCGGTAGCATTACCATTAAACTGTATGACTTGGGTCAAACTGCTTCTCACAATAGTTGTTAGGAATTTTGGCCCATTCCTCCCGACAGAATTAGAGTAACTAAGCCATGTTTGTAGGTGGCCTTGCTTGCACCTGCCTTTTCAGCTTTGCCCATACCTTTTTCAATAGGATTGAGATCAGGGCTTTGTGATGGCCACTCCAAAACATTGACTTGGTTACCCGTAAGCCAATTTGTAACCAGTTTGGCAATATGCTTTAGGTCATTGTCTATTTGGAAGACCCATTTCTGCACAAGCTTTAACTTCCTGGCTGATGTCTTGAGATGCTGCTTCAGTATTGCCACATAATCATCTTTCCTTATGCGGCCATCTATTTTGTGAAGTGCACCAGTCCCTCTTGCAGTAAAACAACCTCACAACATGATGCTGCCACCCCTGTGTTTCACAATTCAGATGGTGTTTTTAGGCTTCCAAGCTTCTCCCTTTTCCCTACAAATGTAACAATGGTCATTATGGCCAAACAGTTTTGTCAGACCACAGGACATGTCTCCAAAAATGTAGGTCTTTGTTCCTGTGTGCATTTGCAAACATTAATCTGGCTTTTATATATTTCTTTTGGAGTAATGGTATTTTCCAGGCAGAGTGGCCTTTCAGCCCATGTTGATACAGTACTCGTTTTACTGTGGATAATGACACAATCTTACCAGCTTCTTCAGCATCTTTACAAGGTCTTTTGCTTTTGTTCTTGGGTTGATCTGCACGTTCATCTCTGAGACACAGAACCCATCTCCTTCCTGAGCAGTATGATGGCTGGACATTCCCATCTTGTTTGTACAAATGAACAATGCACCTTAAGGTATCTGGAAATTGCACTCAAGGATGATCCAGACTTGTGCAAGAGATAATGACTTTTGGATTTTGTTGGCTGTAAGTCATAGTCATCAAGATTAACATAAATAAACACGTGCAAAAGTGCACTCTGTTTGTAATGACTCTATATAAAATATGAGTTTCACTTTTTTAATTAAATTACTGAAAAAAAATAACTTTTGGCTGATCTAATTTATTGAGAAGCACCTGTAAATAAATCAATATTTGGTGTGACTGACCACCCTTTATCTTCATGAAAGCATGATTCTTCTCAGTTATTTGTATACAGGTTTTGAAGCAAGAGTATAGGAAGGTATTTCAAACATTTTTTGGAACTAATCCCAGATCTTCTTTGGCTGTAGTCTTGCTCAAGTCAAAGCTTTGTAGTTTGTAGCTTTCTTGGCTTTTAACAGCACTTAGAGAGATGCTTTACAGCACATAGGAGCCTGTGAACTGGATCAGTCCCATTCACTTCCATAGGAGAGTTTTCTTGGCATGCTCTGTGACCTGTGAAGAAGTCAGCGAGCAGGAAGAGGAGAGGGCTAACTGTGACTGTCTCCTATTATGACTGGTGGATCCTGTGTTATCTGTACACATTAGTGTCACCTTTCAGTTTAATCCTGCTTGTACTGATAATGAGCAAACACTGAAAATATTTCTCTACAGAACAGGACGTGTCAGACTATTATTAGGCCAAAGTGAAAACTACAGGACTTAATGATTTTTAAAAAATATTGAATGTGATATGGAAAATTAAAAAAATACCCAAAAATTCTTAAAAACTGTGTTTAACATAAAAAAACATGAGTTAAACAATTCGTAATTTTTTGATGACACATTTCCCTTAAAGAAACCAGTGTAGGGGAAAAATGAACCAAAATAAGCAAAGTACTTTTCTGCCTTCCCTATGTCTAAAATAAACACTTATAGGGCTTAGTTTTTACAGGATCATTTCTAATTTTTAGTGGTACCATTTAAATCACCACATACAGAAAACTTGAAAAAAAATTGGAAAAATATGGTATTGGGCAATGCAACCTTCGAATGGCCCCTCTACAATGCGATCATAGGGTGCCATTCAGTTGGCATGGAAGCCAAAGGCGCTATGAAAGTGTCCGTAGCCACGATAGGCATGGTGTAATAGTTGATGAATGAGAAGCCCATATAAGGCAGTTCATTAGCAATGTTGCGATCAAACAATTATGGGGCTCATGTATGAAAACTGTCTAGGTGTAAGACTTTCTTTGTTGCTCATAGCAACCAATCCTAGCTCCCTTTTTATTTTTTTAGCACACTATATGAAATGAAAGCTAAACTGTGATTGGTTCCTATGGGTGGCAAAGACAGACTAACTCCTACCCAGTTGTCGTACTTGAGTCCCTATGTGTTAAAGTCTCCTAGGGATAGTAATGGTTATAAAAAACAACAAAAGTAAAACAAAGTTTTAAAAAATACAAAATATAATAAGTATTATAATACAATAATAATAATAAATAATAATAATACAATTTAAAAAAAAGTCAACAAAAAGTTACACATAATTGATATCAACTCATCTGTAAAAGTTGGATCTTTTTAAATTATAAATTA
>JAODAL010038242.1:0-39444 GCA_025379985.1 Phyllomedusa bahiana
GTTTTGGGTTTTCCGTGTAGGTGAGTGTTACGGTACAGGTAGATGACTGATGTACGGTAAGTGAGTGATGTGTACGGGACAGTGTAGATGACTGTGTAAAGTAAAAGTGTAGATGAGGTGTATACGGTACAGTGTAGATGAATTGGTACGGTACCAGTTAGATGAGCTGGGGTACGGTACAGTGTAGATGAGGTGCTTTCGGTACAGTTAATGAGGTGCGTACGGTAAAAGTTTAGATGAGATGTGTACGGTACAGTGTAAGTGAGATGTTAAAGGTAACAGTGTAGAATGAATGTGTAACGGTACAGTGTAGATGAGGTGTGTAGGGTACAGTGTAGATGAGGTGTGTACGGTACAGTGTAGATGAGGTGTGTACGGTACAGTGTAGATGAGCTGTGTACGGTACAGTGTAGATGAGGTGTGTACGGTACAGTGTAGATGAGGTGTGTACGGTACAGTGTAGATGAGGTGTGTACGGTACAGTGTAGATGAGGTGTGTACGGTACAGTGTAGATGAGGTGTGTACGGTACAGTGTAGCTGAGGTGTGTACGGTACAGTGTAGGTGAGCTGTGTACGGTACAGTGTAGATGAGCTGTGTACGGTACAGAGTAGTGAGTATGTACGGTAACAGTGATAAGTGATGTGTACGGTACAGTGTAGATGAGATGTGTACGGTACAGTGTAGATGAGGTGTGTACGGTACAGTGTAGATGAGATGTGTACGGTACAGTGTAGATGAGCTGTGTACGGTACAGTGTAGATGAGGTGTGTACGGTACAGTGTAGCTGAGCTGTGTAGGGTACAGTGTGGCTGAGCTGTGTACGGTACAGTGTAGATGAGGTGTGTACGGTACAGTGTAGATGAGGTGTGTACGGTACAGTGTAGATGAGGTGTGTACGGTACAGTGTAGCTGAGCTGTGTACGGTACAGTGTAGCTGAGCTGTGTACGGTACAGTGTGGATGAGGTGTGTACGGTACAGTGTGGCTGAGCTGTGTAGGGTACAGTGTAGATGAGCTGTGTAGGGTACAGTGTAGATGAGATGTGTAGGGTACAGTGTAGCTGAGCTGTGTACGGTACAGTGTAGATGAGATGTGTAGGGTACAGTGTAGATGAGATGTGTACGGTACAGTGTAGATGAGATGTGTACGGTACAGTGTGGCTGAGCTGGTAGGGTTACAGTGGCGAGCGTTGGTGGTAGGTACAGTGTAATGAGATGTGTATGGGTAAAGTGTGGCTGAGCTGTGTCGGTACAGTGTGTGGCTAGAGCTGTGATAGGAGACAGGTAGTCTGAGCTGTGTAGGAGTAAAAAGTTAGGCCTGGAGCTCTGTATAGGGTAACAGTGTAGTAATATTATGTTAAGGGTAGCAGTGATGTGGATAAAACTAATATGTGAGGGTTTACAGTGTGGCTGAACTGTTAGGTACATTGTATGCTTTGATGCTGTGTAGGGTATAGTGTAGCTGAGCTGTGTACGGTACAGTGTAGATGAGATGTGTAGGGTACAGTGTAGATGAGCTGTGTACGGTACAGTGTAGATGAGGTGTGTACGGTACAGTGTAGATGAGCTGTGTACGGTACAGTGTAGATGAGGTGTGTACGGTACAGTGTAGCTGAGGTGTGTAGGCCGGGAGGGGCACAGTCTTATAAGACAGAGGGTGTGGTGGTTCGGGGTTGGGTCTGTGACGTCTCTTCAGGCAGTTTCCTGCTTTGTAGCCCTGAGTGTGGGTCTGGCTGTTATCAGGTACTGGGGGATTATAATATTGGGTTTGGGTGGTCCTGTAACAGCAGAGGATTGTGGGACATGATATTGTTTGTTATCTTTGTGACTCGCCTCATCCTCTCCCTCCCTTCATTTCCACGTTCCCTATCTGGTAACTATTTTATGATGTTCCCTATCCGCTCACTGGCTTTTTCCTTTGAATCTGACTGTAAGGATGCTGGGAGTTGTAGTCTCCTCATTTGTAGAGTCAGACGGTCACTGCAGCTATTCAGAACATCAGGGGCTTAGTGACTGCACCACTCAGGTCTGATGGCAGCGGTCATCATATGGTCTGATGAGTGGCCCTCAGCCATGGTCATGTGGTCTGATGAGTGGCCCTCAGCCATGTTCATGTGGTCTGATGAGTGGCCCTCAGCCATGGTCATGTGGTCTGATGAGTGGCCCTCAGCCTGGTCATGCGGTCTGATGAGTTGCCCCCAGCCATGTTCATGCGGTCTGATGAGTGGCCCTCAGCCATGGTCATGTGGTCTTATGCGTGGCCCTCAGCCTTGGTCATGTGTTCTTATGCGTGGCCCTATGCCTGGTCATGCGGTCTGATGAGTGGCCCTCAGCCATGTCATCGCGGTCTGATGATTGGCCGTCAGCCATGGTCATTTGGTCTGATGAGTGGCCCTCAGCCATGGTCATGCGGTCTGATGAGTGGCCCTCAGCCATGTTGGTCTAATGAGTGGCCCTCAGCCATGGTCATGCGGTCTGATGAGTGGCCCTCAGCCATGTGGTCTAATGAGTGGCCCTCAGCCATGGGGTCTAATGAGTGGCCCTCAGCCATGGCATGCGGTCTGATGAGTGGCCCTCAGCCATGGTCAGGCCTGATGATGGCCCCAGCCCAATGGCATGTGGTCGATAGTGGCCCTCAGCCATGGCATGTGGCTGAGAGCGGGGGCCCGCCATGTTTCATGGGTCGAAGTGGGCCCCGCCATGGTCTGTGGTCTGAGAGTGGCCCCCAGCCAGCAGTGGTCTAGATGGCCCCACCATGGTCAAAAGGCTATGAGGGCCCCCAGCCAGGCATGCTTTGATGAGTGGCCCCACCCCAGGTCATGCGGTCTGATGAGGGGCCCCCAAGCCAGGAAAAGCTCTGATGAGTGGCCCCACCAGTGGTCTAATGAGGGGCCCTCAGCCAAGGTCATGCTCTATGAGGGGGGCCCTCAGCCAGGGCTAATGATGGCCCCACCATGGGGGTCTAATGAGGGGCCCCTCACCAGGGTCATGGGGTCTGATGAGGGGCCCTCAGCCAGGTCGGGGTCGATGAGTGCCCCAGCCAGGTCTTTGCGGTCTGATGAGGGGCCCTAAAGCCATGCTCATGTGGTCGATGATGGCCCCAGCCATTGGACATAGCGGTCTGATGATGCCCTCAGCCATGGTACCATTGGGTCTGATGAGTGGCCCTCAGCCATGGTCATCGGTCTGATGAGTGGCCCTCAGCCATGGTCATGCTGGTCTGATGAGTGGCCCTCAGCCATGTCTCATGGTCTGATGAGTGGCCCTCAGCCAATGGTCATGCGGTCTGAGAGTGGCCCCAGCCATGGTCATGCGGTCTGATGAGTGGCCCTCAGCCATGTGGTCTGATGAGTGGCCCTCAGCCATGTGGTCTGTTGAGTGGCCATCTGCCATGGTCATGCGGTCTGATGAGTGGCCCTCAGCCATGGTCATGCGGTCTGATGAGTGGCCCTCAGCCATGGTCATGCGGTCTGATGAGTGGCCCTCAGCCATGGTCATGCGGTCTGATGAGTGGCCCTCAGCCATGCGGTCTGATGAGTGGCCCTCAGCCATGCGGTCTGATGAGTGGCCCTCAGCCATGTGGTCTGATGAGTGGCCCTCAGCCATGTGGTCTGATGAGTGGCCCTCAGCCATGTGGTCTGATGAGTGGCCCTCAGCCATGTGGTCTGCCAGAGGGTGTTGTGCCCCAGAATTCCCTGAGCAGGGAGCTTCGGTGCACGTCACATACAGGCGACATCTCTCCCTGCCCAGTCCACATGTTCCTCGGCAGACTGGACACTGATTAACCAGACAGCGGTCAAAGCAGACGACTCAGCATGGAGAGAGCTGCCATGGACAACCCGACAGGTATCTAGGGATATCCAGCGGTGGTGACGGCTGTAGCCCCCCCCCCCCCTATAGTGACGGCTGTAGCCCCCTCCCCCCTCCTATAGTGACGGCTGTAGCCCCCCTCCCCCCTATAGGGCCGGCTGTAGCCACCCCTCCCGCTCCTAGAGTGCCGGCTGTAGCCCCCCCCCCCCTATAGTGACGGCTATAGCCCCCGATCCCGCTCCTATAGTGACGGCTGTAGCCCCCTCCCCCCTATAGTGATGGCTGTAGCCCCCTCCCCCCTATAGTGACGGCTGTAGCCCCCGACCCGCTCCTATAGTGACGGCTGTAGCCCCCCCATCCTGCTCCTATAGTGACGGCTGTAGCCCCCCATCCTGCTCCTATAGTGACGGCTGTAGCCCCCCCCACCGCTCCTATAGTGACGGCTATAGTCCTCCCAACCGGCTCCTATAGTGACGGCTATAGTCCTCCCAACCTGCTCCTATAGTGACGGCTGTAGCCCCCCCCCATCCTGCTCCACGAGTGACGGCTGTAGCCCCCCCCCATCCTGCTCCTATAGTGACGGCTGTAGCCCCCCCAACCTGCTCCTATAGTGACGGATATAGCCCCCGATCCCGCTCCTATAGTGACGGCTGTAGCCCCCCCATCCTGCTCCTATAGTGACGGCTGTAGCCCCCCCATCCCGCTCCTATAGTGACGGCTGTAGCCCCCCCCATCCTGCTCCTATAGTGACGGCTATAGTCCTCCCAACCTGCTCCTATAGTGAAGGCTGTAGCCCCCCCATCCTGCTCCTATAGTGACGGCTGTAGCCCCCCCATCCTGTTCCTATAGTGACGGCTGTAGCCCCCCCAACCTGCTCCTATAGTGACGGCTGTAGCCCCGAATCCTGCTCCTATAGTGACGGCTGTAGCCCCCGATCCCGCTCCTATAGTGATGGCGGTAGAAGCGCCCCGCACCCCATCCCGGCTCCTTTAGTGACGGCTTGTAGCCCCCCCTCCTGCTTATAGTGACGGCTGTAGACCCCTCATCCTGCCTCCTATAGTTACGGCTGTAGCCCCCCCATCCTCCTCCTATTGTGCCGGCGTTAGCCCCCCATCCTGCTCCTTTCGTGACGGCTGTAGCCACCCATCCAGCTCCTATAGTGTCGGCTGTAGCCCCCCCCCATCCTGCTCCTATAGTGAGGCTGTAGCCCCCTTCATCATGCTCCCTATAGTGACGGCTGAAGCCCCCTCATCCTGCTCCTATAGTGACGGCTGTAGCCCCCCCATCCTGCTCCTTTAGTGACGGGTGTAGTCCCCCCCAACTGCTCCTATAGTGACGGCTATAGCCCCCCCCCCCTATAGTGACGGCTGTAGCCCCCCCATCCTGCTCCTATAGGACCGGGCTGTAGCACCCCCCATCCTGCCTTTCCTATAGCGGGCTGTAGCCCCCCCCTCCTGCTCTTAGTGACGGGACATGTAGCCCCCCCATCCTGCTCCTATAGTGATGGCTGTAGCCCCCCCCATCCTGCTCCTATAGTGACGGCTGTAGCCCCCCCCATCCTGCTCCTATAGTGACGGCTGTAGCCCCCCCCATCCTGCTCCTATTGTGTCGGCTGTAGACCCCCATCCTGCTCCTTAGTTACGGCTGTAGCCCCCAATCCCGCTCCTATAGTGAAGGCTGTAGCCCCCCCCATCCTGCTCCTATAGTACCCCCCCATCCTGCTTCTATAGTGACGGCGGTAGCCCCCCCAACCTGCTCCTATAGTGACAGCTGTAGCCCCCCCAACCTGCTCCTATAGTGACGGCTATAGCCCCCCCATCTGCTCTATAGTGACGGCTGTAGCCCCCCATCCTGATCCTATAGTGACGGCTGTAGCACCCCCATCTGCTCCTATTGTGAACGGCTATGTCATCCCAACTGCTCCTATAGTGACGGCTGTAGCCCCCCATCCTGCTCCTATAGTGACGGCTTTAGCCCCCCATCTGATCCTATAGTTGACGGATGTATGCCACCCAATCCTGCTCCTATAGTGTTGGCTGAAGCCCCCACATCCTGCTCCTATGAGTGGCGGCTGTAGCCTCCCTACCATTCTGCTTCCTATTAGTGACTTCTGTGTAGCACACCCCCACCTGCTTACTTATACTGATGGCTGCGGACCCTCCCCTATCATGCTTCCTATAGTAACTAGGCATGTAGCACCCCCCCATCCTGCTCTATGTATGTGACGGCTTTTTTGTAGTCCCCCCCCCCAATCACCTCCTATAGTGACGGGCTTGTCTAGCCACCCCCCCCCCACCTCTATGTGGACGGCTGTAGCCCCCATAATGCCTCCTATAGTGCGGCTGTAGCACCCCCCCTCATATAGTGAAGGCTGTAGCCCCCCCATCCTGCTCCTATAGTGACGGCTGTAGCCCCCCCAATCTGCGCCTATTGTGGAACGGCTGTAGCCCCCCCATCCTGCTCCTATAGTGACGGCTGTAGCCCCCCCCAACCTCCTATAGTGACGGCTGTAGCCCCCTCCAACCTCCTATAGTGACGGCTGTAGCCCCCCCCTCCTATAGTGACGGCTGTAGCCCCCCCCTCCTATAGTGACGGCTGTAGCCCCCCCCCTCCCTATACGTGGACGGCTTTAGCCCCCCATCCTGCTCCTATAGTGACGGCTGTAGCCCCCCCCTTCTATAGTGACGGCTGTAGCCCCCCATCCTCCTCCTATAGTGACGGCTGTAGCCCCCCGCTCCTATAGTGGACGGCTTGGTAGCCCAGCTCCTTAGTGAACGGTGATAGCCTCCCCGACAGTCCATATAGTGACGGCTGTAGCCCCCCCCTCCTATAGTGACGGCTGTAGCCCCCCATCCTGCTCCTATAGTGACGGCTGTAGCCCCCCCCCTCCTATAGTGACGGCTGTAGCCCCCCATCCTCCTCCTATAGTGACGGCTGTAGCTCCCACCTCCTATAGTGAAGGCTGTAGCCCCCCCTCCTATAGTGACGGCTGTAGCCCCCCCCCTCCTATAGTGACGGCTGTAGACCTCCCTTCCAACCTCCTATTGTGACGGCTGATAGCCCCACCTTGCCTATGTAGTGACGGGCCCTGTTTTTAGCCCACGTCCAACCTCCTATAGTATGACGGCTGTTGCCCCCTCTCCAGTTACCTCCTGATAGTGATAGGCTGTAGTGCCCCTATCCAAGCCTCCTCTATTTGGTGACGGCTGTAGGCACACCTCCAACCTCCTATAGTTGAACGGGTAGCCGCCCTCCCAACCTCCGTATGGAGTGACGGCTGGTAGCCCCCTCAACCTCCTATTGTGGTCGGCTGTAGCCCACTCCAACTCGTTTCCTATATAGTGGAGTGCTGTACGCACCCCCCCTCATCACCTGCTCCTATAGTGACGGCTGGTTAAGCCCGCGTCCCCCCACTGCCAGAGCATCTCTATAGCGCGACGGCTGTAGCACCTCCAACCTAAAGTATAGTGTGACGGCTTGTAAAGATCCCCCTCCAAACCTCCTATTGTGACGGCTGTACCCGTGATTTGGCCTGTGTCCCCTGGACCGTCTGTAGTAAAATGACTGGTCTGCCTTCCACACAGTCAGGCCGCAGGCGTCTCTCAGAGAACATGGCGCAGCTGACGCAGGATCTGGGGCCGGCCTTCTTCCAGAAGCAGCAGCTGAGCGCGTCCATGGCGGACACCTTCCTGGAGCACCTGTGCCTGCTGGACATCGACTCCGAGCCGCTGACTGCCCGAAACACCAGCATCGTCTGCACCAGCGGTAAATATCACCCCTCCCAGCCATCCCACCCCCGAGCGCAGAGAGCGCTCTATATACCTCTAACTGTCCCACTTACCTCACGGGGTATTTAGCTCCTGTAGGACCTCATGAAACTGTCCCACTACCCTCCCAGGAGCGCTACTGTATTACCTCTACTGTCCCACTACCCTCCGGGCAACCGGTATATTAGACTCCTGCTAGATCGTAGCCTCCTAATTGTCCCCACTACCTCCGGGCGGTATACGCTCCTGTATACCTCGTAACTGTCCCACTACCCTCCGGCGGTATACGCTCCTGTATACCTCCTAACTCGCCCACAACCCCCCGGCGGGTTTCGCTCCTGTATACCTCGTAACTGTCCCACTACCCTCCGGCGGTATACGCTCCTGTATACCTCCTAACTGTCCCACTACCCTCCGGCGGTATACGCTTCACTGTATACGCTCGTAACTGTCCCCATTACCTCCGGCGGTATTACGCTCCTGTATTTACCTCGTAAGCTGTCCCACTAACCTCCGTCGGTTTCACGCTCTGTTTCTAGCCTCGTGTCACTGTCCCCCTACCCTCCGGCGGTATACGCTCCTGTATACCTCGTAACTGTCCCACTACCCTCCGGCGGTATACGCTCCTGTATACCTCCTAATTGTCCCACTACCCTCCGGCGGTATACGCTCCTGTAAACCTCCTAACTGTCCCACTACTCTCCGGCGGTGATATGTTGCTCCTGGTGTACCTCGTAAACTGTCACCTACCCTCGGCGGTATACGCTCTGTATAACCTCGTAACTGTCCCACTACCCTACGGCGGTATACGCTCTGTATCCACTCCTGAAACTAGTCACACTACTCTCCGGGGGTATTACGCTCATGTATTACCTCTAATTTGTCCACACTTACTCTCCGGCGGTATACGCTCTGTATACCTCGTAACTGTCCACTCCCTCCGGCGGTTAGCTCACTGTGATCTGATAATATTATCCCAGTACCCTCTGGGCGGTATATCGCTCCTGTATCTGTATATTATCCCATTTTTTACCCTCCGGCTGTAGGAAGCGACCTGTGATTTGGTTATTATCCCTCATGTAGACCACTCCGCGGTTTACGCTCCTGTATTTGTGTAATTGTATTCCGAATACGCCTCTTTGGTAGGTATACGCTCCTGTATCTGGTTATTATCCCAATACCCTCCGGCGGTATACGCTCCTGTATCTGTATATTATCCCAATACCCTCTGGCGGTATACGCTCCTGTATCTGGTTATTATCCCAATACCCTCCGGCGGTATACGCTCCTGTATCTGGTTATTATCCCAATACCCTCCGGCGGTATACGCTCCTGTATCTGTATATTATCCCAATACCCTCCGGCGGTATACGCTCCTGTATCTAGTTACTATCCCCAATACCCTCCGGCGGTATACGCTCCTGTATGTGGTTATTACCCCCAATACCCTCTGGCGGTATACGCTCCTGTATCTGGTTACTCTCCCAATACCCTCTGGCGGTATACGCTCCTGTATCTGGTTACTCTCCCAATACCCTCCGGCCGTATACGCTCCTGTATCTGTATATGATCCCAATACACTCTGGCGGTATACGCTCCTGGATCTGGTTATTATCACAATACCCCTCCGTCAGGTATACGCCTCCATGTATCTGTATATAATACCAATAACCCTCTGGCGGTATACGCTCTCCTGTATCTGGTTATTATCCCGATTACCCTTCGGCGGTATACGCGCTCGCTGTTTCTGGTTAAGTGTTATCCCACAAACTTATCGCTGGGGCGGTCTACGCTCCTGTATATGGTTTTATTATCCCGCGCATTATCCCTCCGTACGGTAAACGCTCCTGTATTGCGCTTTAGTATTCCCTTGTCCTCCAGTCGGTATACGCTCCTGTATCTTGTTTTTATGCCAATACCCTCTGGTGGTATACGCTCCTGTATCTGGTTATTATCCCAATACCCTCCGGCGGTATACGCTCCTGTATCTGTAGATTATCCCAATACCCTCTGGCGGTATACGCTCCTGTATCTGTATATTATCCCAATCCCTCTCGGTCGCACGTGCTTTACGTCCTGATGTATCTGTATATTATCCCAATACCCTCTGGCAGTATACGCTCCTTTATCTGTATATTATCCCAATACCCTCCGGCGGTATACACTCTTGTATTCTGGTTACTATCCCAATACCCTCTGCCAGTATACACTCCTGTATGCTTGGATAACTATCCATTACCCTCCAGCGCGGTTTACGACTCAGAGTGTATCTTGTTAGTTATCCCATACTCCCTCCGGCGGTTATTGTATGTCTTCCTGTATTTCTGTATTATGTTTCCAAATTACCCTCTGGCGTTACTACGCTCCCTGTATACTTTGTTATATTGCCCATAGCCCTATGGTGGCTATGTCTACGCTCCTGTATTCTGGTTATTATGTCCCATCGCACCCTCTATAAGGCGGTATGCGCTCCTCTATCTGGCTTTCTAAGACCCAATACCCTCTGTGCGGTTGCTCGACCGCTTCCTGTATGATGGAGTATTAGTCACAAATCTGCCCTCCGGCGGTATACGCTCCGTGTATAGGGTTATTATCCCATGATTTACCTCTCCGGGCGCGGTATACGCTCGACCGCGTATCCTGGTAGGATTATCCTCCAATACCCTCTGGCGGTTTACGCTGCCTGTACTCTGGTTATTATCCCAATACCTCGCGCTGGTATACCCTCCTGTATCTGTAAGTAGTTATGTTCCACAAATTACCTCGGCAAGTATACGCTCCTGTATCTGTAATGTGTATGACCACAATTGCCTCCGCCGTGGCTAGGTATTGAAGCTTCACGTGTATATGGTTATTCTTATCCCAATAGCCTCCGGCTAGGTATACGCTCCCTGCTATGTTATTATTCCCAATACCCTCCGGCCGTATACGCTCTTGTATTTGGTTACTATCCCAATACCCTCCGGCGGTATTCGCTCCTGTATCTGGTTATTATCACAATACCCTCTGGTGGTATACCGCCTCCTTGTATCTGGTTGATTATCACAAGAATACAGATTGGCGGTTATACACTTCCTGTATATGTCTACTCATTATTTCTCCTCAATTACCTCCGGCGGTATACGCTCCTGTATCTGGTTACTCTCCCAATACCCTCTGGCGGTATATGCTCCTTTATCTGGTCATTATCCCAATACCCTCCGGCGGTATACGACCCTGTATCTGTATATTATCCCAATACCCTCTGGCGGTTATCGCTCCACTATTCTGGGGATTATTATCCCCAATACCCTCCGCGGTATACGCTCCTGTATCTGTATATTATCCCAATACCCTCTGGCGGTATACGCTCCTTTATCTGGTTATTATCCCAATACCCTCCGGCGGTATACGCTCCTGTATCTGTATATTATTCCAATACCCTCCGGCAGTATACGCTCTTGTATTTGGTTACTATCCCATACCATCCGGCGGTTATACAGCTCCTGTATCTGGTTATTATCCCCAATACCCTCCGGCGAGTATACGCTTCCTTGTGTATGTGGTTATTATCACAAACCCTCCTGGCACGGTATACGCTCCCTGATAGTGTGGTTATCTAGTGCCCAATTACCACTCAGGCTGGTATACGCTCCTGTATGTGGTTGATTATACCATACCGCTTCCGGCGGTATCGCTCTGTATCTGTTATTATCCAATACCCTCCGGCGGTATACGCTCCTGTATATGGTTACTGTCCAATACCTCTGGCGGTATATGCTCCTTTATCTGGTCATTATCCCAATACCCTCCGGCGGTATACGACCCTGTATCTGTATATTATCCCAATACCCTCTGGCGGTATACGCTCCTGTATCTGGTTATTATCCCAATACTTCCGGCGTATTCGCTTCCTGTATCTGTTTTTATCCAATACCTCCGGAGGGTATACGACTCGTATGTATATCGTGTTATTCTCCCCGATACCCTCCTGCGGGTTATACTCGCTTCCTTGTATTGTATATTCATCCCAATACCTCGGCGGTATACGCTCTTGTATTTGGTTACTATCCCAATACCCTCCGGCGGTATGGTACTGACTCTGTATCTGTATATATGAGAGTGTCCCACATACCCTCAGGAGGCGCGGAGTATACGCTCCTGCGCTCAATCTGTTATTATCCCAATACCTCCGGCGGTATACGCTCCTGCACCCACTATTGGTTATTATCCAATACACCCACCTAGATATATACGGCGGTATACGCCACCTCCCACCCCACCCTGTATCTGGTTCATCCCTTATCCCAAACCCTCTGGCGGTAGTAGCGCTCCGTTTTTGTGATATGACCGCCCCTATCCCTCTGGCGTATACGCTCCTGTACTGTTTAATTATCCCATACCTTCCGGCGGTATACGCTCCTGTATGTGTATATTATCCCTATCCCTCTGGGCGGTTACTGCGCTCGTTGTATCGCCGGTTATTAGCCACCTTTACCCTCTGTCGTTATACTGCTCCTGGTATCTGGTTATTCACTTCCTCCTTACCTTCGTGGCGTCGTATACGCTCCTGTATCTGGTTATTATCCCAATACCCTCCGGCGGTATACGCTCCTGTATCTGGTTACTCTCCCCAATACCCTCCGGCGGTATAGGCTCCTGTATCTGGTTATTATCCCAATACCATCTGGCGGTATACGCGCCTGTATATGGTTATTCTCCCCAATACCTCCGGCGGTAGCAAGCGCTCCGCCATCCGTCATGGTCTACCCCAGACCCCTATCCCAATACCCTCTGGGCGGTATACCGCACTCATGTATCTGTTTTACTATTCCCAACTACCACCACCTCTGCGGACACGGATATACTCTCCTGTATCTGATATTAAGCCCAATACCCTCTGGAGGTTTACACTCCTGTATTCTGTATATCTGTGAGCCTGTCACCCAAACACCCATACAATTCGGCGGGTATATGCTCCTGTATATGGTTTCACTCCCCTATCCCCACCAATACCCCGTAGCTCAGTGGCGGTATAGCTCCTGTATGCTCGGTTATTATCCCAAAATCATCCTCTGGTGGTATACGCTCCTGCTTCTACCCCTGGTTACTTCTCTACCAATACCCTCTGGCGGTATACGCTCCTGTATCTGCGACCCCGAACGCTCCCCGCTATATGATCAATACGCCTTATTGGCGGTACCTACGTGTCCAGGTATCTGTTGTATTATGTATATCCCCAATACTTCGCGGTAGTGTTGTCTGCTCCTGTTAGTTGTATCTTATCCCCATACCTCACACCCAGACCGCTCCCGTCTTCGCTTCCTGATGTGGTTATTATCGCACAGATACCCTCGGCGGGTATACGCCTCTGTATCTGGTTATTATCCCAATACCCTCCGGCGGTATACGCTCCTGTATTCCACGCTCCCACAAGCCCTCCATCCCGTTCTTCCCACTACCCTCCGGCGGTATTACGCTTCTGTATCTGGTTATTATCGCCAATACCCCTCCGGTGCGGGTAGTGCGCTCACTGCCTATGTGCCGCAGCCCGCTCTCCTCCTATCCCACCACAATTCCCACTCACCGCGGCGGTATACGCTCCTGTATCTGGTTATTATCCCATTACCCTCCGGCGGTATAGGGCTCATGTATTCTGGTTATTTACCCTCATAATACCCCTCCGACGGTGTAAACGGCTCCTGTATATGGTTATTTCACAATACTCCGGCGGTCATAGGCTACCTGTATGCATGGTTGTATCTATATCCAATTCGACTCTGGCGGTAATACGCTGTCCTTGTATCTGTGTGACTAAATTGGTGCTATCACAATACCATCTCGGCGGGTAGTACGCTCCTGTATCTGGTTACTCTCCCGAATGACCCCCCTGGCGTATACCGTCCCCTTATGCTAGGTTGGCAAACCCAAAAAAATCACAAAGTGTGACACCACCCACATTACCCCCAATACCCCTCCGCGCGGTATTCGCTCCTGTATCTGTATATTGGGATCCCATTCCATCTGGCGGTATACGCTCCCTGTATCTGTATTTATCCCATTACCCTCGGCGAGTATCGACTCCTGTACCTGTTCATTATCCCTGAGACCCTCTGGCGGTATACGACTCCTGTATTCTGCTGGTAAGTTATGCAATATAGCCTCCCGGCGTGTAATACCGAACTTCCTGGATCTGGTTATTGAATCCAAATTACCCTCCGCGGTCGGTATACGACCCTGTATCTGGTTATTCTCCCAATACCCTCCGCGGTATACGCTCCTGTATCTGTATATTATCCCAATACCTTCGGCGGGTATATCGTCGCTGTAGCTATGTATATTATCCCAATACCCTTGGCAGATACGCTATGTCGACTTACGCTTCTGCGCATAAGAGCTATCCAATACCTCGGCGGTATACGCCTTGTATCTCGTTATTATCCACGATATATCCCTCCGGCGGGGGTTTTAAAAAAATACGGCTCCTGTATCTGGTTATTACCCCAATACCCTCCGCCGGTATACGCTGCTGTATCTTGTTGCTTAGAGAGCCCAATAACGCCTCCGGTGCTTGATGAACGCGCTTCGGTATGTTGGGTCATAATATCCCATTTAAGCCCTCCAGCCGGTATACGCTCCTCTATCTGGTTATTATCCCAATACCCTCTGGCGGTATACGCTTCTGTATCTTGTTGCTATGCCAATACCCTCCGGTGGTATACGCTCCTGTATTTGGTCATCATCCCATTATCCTCCAGCGGTATACGCTCCTCTATCTGGTTATTATCCCATTATCCTCCAGCGGTATACGCTCCTCTATCTGGTTATTATCCCATTATCCTCCAGCGGTATACGCTCCTGTACCTGTTTACCATCTCCTTGCGTGCAGCAGGCATAGATCAGGTACACAATAACTGAGCTTGTGTTTTAGGCCCTGCCTCCCGCTCAGTGGAAATGCTAAAAGAGATGATAAAAGCTGGACTGAACATAGCCCGTCTAAACTTCTCCCACGGGTCCCATGAGGTGAGTGTATGCATGTGGGATGGACACTCATGCGGGGACCTCTCCTGACACTGTCCTCTCCCTCCAGTACCATGCTGGTTCCATCAAGAATGTGCGAGAAGCCACCGAAAGCTTTGCCACCAATCCCATGTTTTATCGGCCAGTCGCTATCGCACTGGACACCAAAGGGCCCGAGATCAGACCGGGGTTAATTTGTAAAGCTCGAGTATGTTGTGGATATTGTGCGTGGCTATTTACCTGGCTGGCCTCTATTTTTCGCCTCCACCTCTCATACTGCTTGTATTTGGCAGGGGGAGAATGCAGAGGTGGAGCTGGTGAAGGGTTCGGTTGTGAAGGTGACCACAGACCCCGCCTTAATCAGGATGAGTGATGACCCACAACACCTTTGGGTAATGGGACTAGTAAAAACATCTCTTGTAAGGTGGGTGAAAGTCGGGGGGAAGGGATCTTCGTGGAATGGTATGGTCTTCTATGTCACGGTGTCAGGAGATTGGGTGAGTGACGTCTGCGGGGCGTCCATGATATTAGGGGTACATGTGCCTGTTTTCAATGGAAGGGGAAAACGGTCATAGATATTCTATGATCACTTTACGATGGGGAGTTCTGTGTGGGACATCTAGGAGGCTTGTGATCTGTCTTAGGGAAGTGGAATGGGGCTGTGATTGGACTGGGACATCTGGGTGGGAGAACTTGGGGGTATGTGTGTTTGAAACTGGGAGGACTCACTATTGGGGTCAGGGACATTTTTGGGGGTGGGATGTTTAAAGACCCCAGGATCTCTCTCCAAGCAGGTCTGGGTAATACCTATTGTCTGATTGGGGCGGTACGTGATTTTTGTATCCTATTGCAGAGGTGGAGAATGGGGGTATGCTGTGTAGCGAGATAAGGGGGCGTGAAAACATGCCCGGAGCTGAGGTCGAGTGCTGCCTGCCCGTCTTATCTGAAAAGGGAATCGTCTTGGATCTTATAATATGGCTTGTTTCAAGGTGTGGAGCATGGTGTGTTAGGTGCTCTGCTTCATCCGGTAAGAGCTGCTAAGGATCGGGTCGGGCGTGATCCGCAAAGAGCTTGGTGAGAATGGGGAGGAACTCACAAGATCCATCAGCAATAATCGAGAGTCTATGAAGCGCGGGTGAAGAGGTAAGTGTCTCTGATGTCCTACAGACCCTGCTTCTCCCACTGCCCGGCACTCACACTCCTATTTAACGGATGAAGGTTCGATGAGAGTTTGGAGGCCAGTGATGGCATCATGGTGGCTCGCGGAGATCTTGGCATTGAGATTCCGGCAGAGAAAGTGTTTCTGGCCCAAAAGATGATGATTGGAAAATGCAACCGTGCAGGGAAGCCGGTCATCTGCGCCACCCAGGTGAGGGCCTGTGGCCGCACTGGTGTGCTCGCTAAAAAAAAAAAAAATGGAGGGCGTAGCTCAGTAGCTGCTATCTGGGGGAATGAGTCAGGGGGGTGCTGAGATTTACAAGCCCCTCTGAGTAGGACCATAGCACCTTAGGTGTAAGCATCTTCAGTGCTAGGAACGAGTTACACACTACCTCGTTATCTTAACCACAAGGGGACCCCCAGTCCACATGTCTGGGGACCAACTGCTACCTGATAGTATACCCTGCCAAAGAAGAGTTGACTGCTCTCCATGCAGGCACTGTAGTGACTCCCATTACTGGAAGGCCAGACCGGGGGGCCTGGGTATACATTGGCCCACTATGAATGCTGGTTACTACCCTCCTCCTTGCAGATGCTGGAGAGTATGATCAAGAAGCCTCGGCCCACGCGTGCTGAGAGTAGCGACGTGGCCAATGCTGTCCTGGACGGAGCCGACTGCATCATGCTATCTGGAGAGACTGCCAAGGGCCTGTATCCGGTGGAGGCGGTACACATGCAACACGCGGTGAGTGCCCCATAACAGACACATGTTCTGCTGCCTAATATCTCCCCCCGCTCTATCATTGGGGTACACAATATATATATTGCTTGGTCACCTATAGTTGGAGGAAGGGTGGCATTATGGGTAATCCTGCCTTATTCTATAGCTTAAAGTTCCCTTATTGTATATGGTTTGCAGGGGGTCAGAAGTGACCCCCCCAGCTGCCCCTTGCGCTATACTTGTAGGGGCACTGGAGTATAGCTTTCGCTGTCTCATGTTGTCAGGGTGCTCTTCCTCCAGATTGCCCGGGAGGCAGAAGCGGCCATCTATAACCAACAGCTGTTTGAAGAGTTGCGCAGAGTGACTCCTCTGACTCAGGATCCGACAGAAGTTACAGCTATCGGAGCGGTGGAGGCATCCTTTAAGTGTTGTGCTGGAGCCATCCTTGTACTCACCACCTCAGGCAGGTGAGGAGTCCAAGATGAGTGAGGGACCCTTCTTCTCAGCCCTCTCCTATCTGCGTCATGTTGTTTCTGCCCCCATATCCTACAAGGTAATATGTTCTCACCCATTTCCCTCCCAAGGTCTGCTCAGCTTCTCTCTCGTTACCGCCCTCGTGCCCCCATCATAGCAGTAACCCGTAACCAGCAAGTGGCACGTCAGGCTCACCTGAACCGTGGGGTGTTTCCAGCCCTGTACCGGGAGCCACAACAGGAGGTCTGGGCAGATGACGTGGATCGGAGGGTGCATTTTGGAATTGAGATAGGTAAAATAGACAAGAGCTATAATGCATTCAATAGTGAGGGGTGGAGAAGGCGGTGGGTGCAGTAGTGGAAGTATACGGACACATGCAGTGGGGGATATAGCATCCAGCATTGAGCGTTGCTGTGGGGGGGAGCTAGTCTACAAAAACACACTGATTGCCATGAGTCCCAATGGGGCAGGACGCACTGCCGGACGGATGTTGACCCTTATCCATGTTCTCTTACAGGGAAGGTGAGAGGGTTCCTACACAAGGACAACATTGTCATCATCCTGACTGGCTGGAGACCAGGAGCGGGCTATACCAATATCATGAAGGTGGAGAGAGTTCCCTAGAGCATGTGTCCCCCTCCCCCCCGGGGCCCCTAACATTTCACATTAAACATTGCTACGACTTCACCTGGTCTCCTTGGGCTCTCGTCCCGCTTGCCTGTTCTTTGCTGTGAGTTGTGACCTCGAGCCAGGGGCATGACATCCAGGTAACAGTGCAGAGCGGGTTGTATGTAGAGCAGGGGACTATTAGCCACGTTATCGGTGACGCGCGGACGGATGCTGGTACAGCTCTGTTGTCTTCCCTGCAGATTGTAGCCCCAACCCCTGGCTCCTCTGCCCTGACCCGGCTTAGCAGTAACTAATCACAGTGGCTTTAGTGAAAGGTTTTATCAGATGCCAATAATTGTCTCTGCAGAGGGGGAGGGGGCCAAGGCTGGAGCAGTGAGCGGGTAAGAGAGACAGGAGCAGCAAGGGGAACAACGTGGAGTAGTGGGGTGCTGGAGGCCTGAGTGACTCCATACACTATCTGCTCTAGGTCTGATATGGGTGTAAGGGTGGCCTATAAACGAGTGAATAAGAGGCGGAGGAGGGAGCTGACGATTTGTCTGGTTTAGCACAGTCCAAATGACCTCATTTCTGGCAGGGTGACCTCTTGTAATCTATTTAAATCAGTCCGAGGCCAGCTGTGAACATGGCACCCGGCACTCAGCCCAGGAGATTAGGGGGTAATCCACCACCCAAGCAGCTGTCCACATTAAAGATTCAAGTGGAGCAGGTGTCTTAGGTGGCCAGGAGCAGAACTGACCTGAGAGGTGATCCATAGTACCCACACTAGAGGACAATCACAAAGCCCCCTACGACAAAGGAGCAACACCTGGACGGATGAGCAGCACAGGAGCTGACACTCTGTACACTGTTCTGGGTGACAGTTGTCAGCGTGGATGGAGCACTGTGCTGCAAGATGGGGGCAGCACGGCGTGATTCATTTCTTGCCTCTGTACACGAAACCCACGACACACGCTCCAGACACCACGACGATGCCATATTGTTCTCATCCCATGTAGTTCATAGTGCCTTTAGTCAGGCCGATCAAGATGAAGACATACGTCCCTCCAGTTCAGCCTGTTTGTGCTAAAGTGTTAAAAGTGTGGCTTCCGAGGAAGGCATAAGAAAAACCCAATGAGTGTAGCGCTCAATTGTTCCGCATGTTAGGGGGATAAATTCCTTCCGACTCAATCTTGCAATCGCGAGCAGTAAATCCCAGAATCAACGAACTGCCTCAGAATCCTAGTCACTATAACTTGTTATATTACATCTAGAAATGTCTCCAGACCCTGTACTACCTGTATCCAGCCCCATAATAAGATGGAACCTGTAAGGGTATGTTCACACAGCTATACGCGCCGCAATACGCCATGTGTTTTGGAACCACACGCTGATCAGCGCGTAACTCCAAGACACGGGGGGGGCGTACTCACCATGTCAATTCTCCCCTCACGCGTACAGTCCAATTGTATTGGCGCAAATACAGGGGATAGACAAGTTATCGTGTATAGCTCTGTATAAGGTAATGATTACCATAATAGCGGCGCACATTTCTCCACGTATAAAGCGCAATACGCAGTGGAATACGCGGCTAAATAAGCCGTGTGAACATCCCCTGAAAACACCGAATTGTTAGGTTACTGTGTGAAGAAAACGGAAGCAACTGGATTCATCGCAGACACTCGATTTCCCACTGAGGAACGCTCAGTAAGGCCCTGTTCACACGATGGATTTGGCTGCGGTTATGGACGCGGGTTCCGACGCGGTTTCCGCGGCCAAATCGCGCCTAGTTTATTAACATGGTTTCCTATTGGAAACTGCGTTAATACTCACACTACGCGGGTTTGGCCACGGCATTGAGGCCGCGGCCTTGCCGCGCGTGTTTGAGGACTCCCCTGTCAATTCTTCAGCTCGGCGGCCGCGCGGTGCTGCCGCACGTGTCGCTGCGGCTGGCGGCTCGGTTTGCCCCCGCACCCTAAACCACGCCTCACTTGCGCCGCGACCACGCCACAAACCCGCGTCGGGAGACGCAAGTTTGCGGCGAGGTCAGGACGAGATTTGGCCACGGCCGGACCAGCGGCCAAATCCGTCGTGTGAACATGCCCTCAGACGACTGATGCTATGGTCAAGGTTGAGAGATACAAGGATGAGCGGAGACGCCACTGCTGGACACACAGTGCTCTGGACTGCTCCAGGCTCACTTACCTTCTGGACGGCATGTGATTATCTGACAAGGGCAGAAATAATGGAAGTGGTTAGAGAACGGCCATTTGTACAGTGTAATATATTTATTATGGTCAGACCCAGAGAGTTCAGGGGAACATTGTGCAGCTCCATCCAGTGAGACGATGTCATCTAATGTCATTACACATGGAGGACCTACATCAAAGCTGTGGTCAGATAACATCGACCAGCAGTCCCTCTGTGTCAGCCGGCCCTGAGGAGAGAAGCCTCAAACACTTCCTCCACCCAACTCCTTAATGATAAAGCTTTGTTGTGTGTAAGGCGTGATGTCTGCTCCTAGGGTTTGTGCCGCTGCCTCCAGAGTTTGGGGCTGACCCCATTATCTCCCGGGGACAGGGCACACCATGCTACGTCGTCCAGGGCTGGTTTGGACACCCTGTTCAGCATCACTAAGCAGACAGGAGCAGAATACTACTTGATGTTGGGTTCCTGCACTGACTGCAGTAGTGTTTGGTGGGTGAGGCCTTCACATGTTCGATGGGAGTTTTGGTTTGCCAACATCCACCTCAGGACTGAAGGCTACTGAACCCTTTCGTGACGGCGCTGTCTGTCGAGATGTAGCAGGTGACTGTGGAGCGAGAGAAGCACTGGCTGAAGACCCTGAAGGCACCAGCTGAGCAGTAGAAGACGATGGAGATGCTTTGGGGAGCAGCAAAGATACAGATGGGGAGGATTTATTGCTCAGGGCTCCAGGGGAGTCTGATGCCCGGGGAGAGGCAGCACTGTCCTGCTGTTGGGAAACCTTGTTGGGCAGTGAGGGCTGGGAAGCAGAAAGAAGACGCACATCCTGCGACAGTCTCCCAATAGGAAGTCCATGTATGCTCCTGTGTTTGACCAGTTGTTGTGGGGAGCTGGACTGCATGAGCAGGGAGATATGAGAACCGGTGGCTCTGGACAGACTATAGTGCAGAGTCCTCCCAGAAAGCGGCCCCACAATTGTGTGAGAGCTTGAGGCTCCTGCCGATTGCTGTAACACAGACGTTGATGCAGAAGCTCCCTTCAATCGGGACAGTTGCACTTGTGAGGCCATAGGTGGTTTTGCAAGGACAGGAGCATCCACTCTCTGAATTTGGCACAACCGAGCAGGAGGCACTACAACACCTAGCTTCTGGACCCCACATGGAGAAGACGGAGAAATGCCAACTGGTGTCTGCAAGTGCGACTGTGCCCCCGAAGGAGAACTCACAGAGGAGGGTCGGGAGCCCCCAATATTGGGCTGGGACCTTCTCGCCTGGCGACTGGCATATGCAGTCTCCGGTAAAGAAGATGGCGGCAGGAAGACATGAGCATGAAGGTTCTGCTGATGGGTGAGGGCGATGGCCACATTGGTGGTGGCTGCTGCCGTTTGAAGAGGGGCATGAACCAAGGGCTCCCAGATGAGAGTCTTATTGTGGGCAGAATCCCTCATGGTCCCCACAGACGGCAGCTCATGGATGTTATGGGCCATGTCTTGATCGTGCTTCACAATCTGCTGAATAATCTCATTATTCACCGAACCTGTGCTGTTCTCTGCACGTTTACGGAGTAAGATGGAATTCTTTTTACCTGTGGGGGAGAGGGACACAAGGAAAGGAATGTGATGCTGGGGGCGGCTGGGAAGGACTGGGGAGACTTAGAAGAGACCGGGAGCATGGGGGCAACCTAGGACAGCAGGAATCAGCCAGGGGGATGGACAGCAGATGGATGACGTGCTGAGGAGATGGCGGCTCTGGATCTACGAGGCTACATGTGGGAGGGGGGGTGTGACACAAGAGTCACATGCAGATTAATACAAAGACTTTACAGAAAACAAGTGTGAGAAGTGATGAGGAGGGAGAAGGGATGAGGAAAGTGGAGTGATGAGGAGGGAGAAGGGATGAGGAAAGTGGAGTGATGAGGAGGGAGAAGGGATGAGGAAAGTGCACTGATGAGAAGGGAGAAGGGATGAGGAAAGTGGAGTGATGAGGAGGGAGAAGGGATGAGGAAAGTGGAGTGATGAGGAGGGAGAAGGGATGAGGAAAGTGCACTGATGAGGAGGGAGAAGGGATGAGGAAAGTGCACTGATGAGGAGGGAGAAGGGATGAGGAAAGTGCACTGATGAGGAGGGAGACGGGATGAGGAAAGTGCACTGATGAGGAGGGAGAAAGGGATGAGGAAAGTGGAGTGATTGAGGAGGGAGAAGGGATGAGGAAAGTGGAGTGATGAGGAGGGAGAAGGGATGAGGAAAGTGCACTGATGAGGAGGGAGAAGGGATGAGGAAAGTGCACTGATGAGGAGGGAGAAGGGATGAGGAAAGTGGAGTGATGAGGAGGGAGAAGGGATGAGGAAAGTGCACTGATGAGGAGGGAGAAGGGATGAGGAAAGTGGAGTGATGAGGAGGGAGAAGGGATGAGGAAAGTGCACTGATGAGGAGGGAGAAGGGATGAGGAAAGTGCACTGATGAGGAGGGAGAAGGGATGAGGAAAGTGCACTGATGAGGAGGGAGAAGGGATGAGGAAAGTGCACTGATGAGGAGGGATGTGGAGTCATGAGGAAGGAGGACAGATAACGAGCGAGGATTGATGGAGAATGTGGACTGATGAGGAAGGAGGACGGATGAGAAGGGAGCACTGATGGAAGATGTGGACTAAAAAGAAGGGAGGACTGATGAGGAGTGAGGACCGATGAGGAAGGAGGACTGATGGAGACTGTACAGGGAGGACCGATGAGGAAGGAGGACTGATGGAGACTGTACAGGGAGGACAGATGAGGAAGGAGGACTGATGGAGACTGTACAGGGAGGACAGATGAGGAAGGAGGACTGATGGAGACTGTACAGGGAGGACCGATGAGGAAGGAGGACTGATGGAGACTGTACAGGGAGGACCGATGAGGAAGGAGGACTGATGGGAGACTGTACAGGGAGGACCGATGAGGAAGGAGGACTGATGGGAGACTGTACAGGGAGGACCGATGAGGAAGGAGGACTGATGGAGACTGTACAGAGGAAGACCGATGAGGAAGGAGGACTGATGGGAGACTGTACAGGGAGGACCGATGAGGAAGGAGGACTGATGGGAGACTGTACAGGGAGGACCGATGAGGAAGGAGGACTGATGGAGACTGTACAGGGAGGACCGATGAGGAAGGAGGACTGATGGAGACTTTACAGGGAGGACCGATGAGGAAGGAGGACTGATGGAGACTATACAGGGAGGACCGATGAGGAAGGAGGACCGATGAGGAAGGTGGACTCTATTGGACAGTTATTGTATGTTTTTGTTATTGTAAAATTTAATAAAAATTATGTTTACAAAAAAAAAAGGAAGGTGGACTGATGAAGAATGTACACTGATAAGAAGGGAGGACTGATGAGGAAGGAGGACTGATGGAGACTGTACACTGATAAGAAGGGAGGACTAATGATTGACGTGGACTGATAGATGGGGATTATTCATCTGTTTACCCAATTTTTGGAGGAGATTGTGGAAATGTCTTGCAGCAGATGTACTTAACCCGTTTATCAGATGAAAGCAGTGAAAAATGTAGCTGCAAACTACAGCTGCTTGTAACCAGGGTGACAGACCTGCAGACAATTCTACATGCCTCACATTTCTTAGGCTATGTTCACAAGCCTTATTTTGGGACGGATTTCAGTCCGTAATTCGCGCAGTACTGAAATACGTCCCAGTTCCGGTAATCCAGAGTTCTAATAGAGAACTATTGATAACGCCTCCTCTCCCCGCTCGCCGTATTTCTTTTGTTTGAAGTGACGTCAATTATCCCGGCGGGATACGTGCCGTGGATAATGCATGTCTATGGGGCCGGCGGGCTACCGGCCCTCCCGCCCAGTCCCCGAGCACACGCTGTAGTTGCAGGCGAAATCCGTCCCTGCAATTACAGCATGAATAAGCCGTGTGAACATAGCCTAAGAGCCTGTACCTTGTTAATTGGCTGCTATCTCCCCACATGAATACATGCTATGTTTACTATTACAAGGAAGTGATTCAAGGAGTGGAGCCGCCTAGAGCGGTGTGCCGCGCCGTGCTCGCTCTGTACCCGCCGATCCGGTCCAGCCGGTCCATGGCCACTGTCTCAAATGCTCGACGCATCATTGGATATTCCTCCAGGACCTCATTGAAGTTGTCCACTGACAGGGAGTAGAGGCGACAGTAGGTGTCAGCACGCACACTGGCTGTCCGCCGTCCACGTGTCAGTAAGCAGATCTCTACAAGACAAAGCAGCAGAGTATAAGGTGAAGGTGGTGGAGCTCCAGACATCACAAACCATACTAGTGATTAGCACAGATTCATAGTCATGGCCGGAAACCTATGCTCTCTTCATCCTAATCCTCCTGGTTCATGAAGTTTTCATCGTGATGACCCCAGAGGCTGCGCCCTTCATTTTGTCAGTGTAGTATGTTGTAAGCCAGGCAGGTTCTCACCTCCAAAGTAGGATCCATCCGAGAGCTTGGTCTCCTTGCTGCCGCGGGTCAGTATGCTGACCACTCCATGTTGGATAAAATACATCTTTTTTCCGACCGTTCCTTCCCGGATGATATAATCGGCAGGCTGGAAGACCTCGAAGCGCAGCTTGGTCAGCATGGACGTCACGAAGTTGGGGTCCGCATTGGCGAAGAGAGGCATATTGGCCACAAGGTTCCGGCAATTGAAGTTTACAATCTCCTAAACTAGACAGATATGAGATTTGCAAGGGGTGGGAGGAGCGGGAAGATGGGGTTAGTAGTGGCTGCACTTACTTCTCGGAGGGGTTCACTCAGCTCTCCCAGAATATTCTCCTCATCAAACATTTTGCCCTGGTAGCGATGCTCATAATACTCATGGATTCTCTGTCGTGTGTCGGGCGGGAGCTTGTGGAAGGACATGTACTGCTCCACCTGCTTATACTGCAGGGCACACAACACAAGGGGACATGAAGCTGAGCTCTATACCTGCACCCCATGTAGCACCCAACTTCAGGCGGGCTCACCTTCTCCTGGTACTGACGCCGGGAAGAGTCCAGGGACTGGATGAGGGCAGTGGCATGGCCAATAAACATGGCGTAACACGTGGCCCCCACAATCATGCTGAGCATTGTGAGCCACACGTCGGTCATTCCTTCTGGGGCCTGCTGGCCGTAGCCGATGCACAGCATGTGACTCATGGCCTTGAAGATGGCGTGAGAGTACTGCTTGCCCCACGACTCATTCTGGGGAAGAAGAGAGGTCACGTTAGGCTGCGGACACAGTGTCAGTACAGACGACAACCAGGTGCATCGTGGGACTCGGCCACTTCAGATTCCAGGATTGCTCATACTTGTTGTTGTGCTAAAAACTGTTGTGACCTGAGCTGCATGCTACTGTGCCAGAGCCAACATGCCACGGCCAGGATCTCATCAGCCGAACCCATACCCTATGAACAGCAGGGGGCAGGAGCAGAGAGGAATATGGACAGGGGACGAGGAGGCGGGACCGGGGACGGGACAGGGGACGAGGAGAGGGGACGAGGAGAGGGGACAGGGGACGGGGACCGGGGACGAGGAGACGGGGACCGGGGACGAGGAGACGGGGACCGGAGAGGGGACAAGGGGACGGGAGAGGGGACAGGAGAGGGGACGGGGAGACGGGACGGGACCGGGGACGAGGAGACGGGACAGGGGACGAGGAGAGGGGACGGGGAGACGGGACGGGACCGGGGACGAGCAGACGGGACAGGGGGCGAGGAGACGGGGACCGGGGGCGAGGAGACGGGGACCGGGGACGAGGAGACGGGGACAGGGGGCGAGGAGACGGGACAGGGGGCGAGGAGACGGGACAGGGGACGAGGAGACGGGGACGGGACAGGGGGCGAGGAGACGGGGACGGGACAGGGGGCGAGGAGACGGGGACGGGACAGGGGGCGAGGAGACGGGGACAGGGGGCGAGGAGACGGGGACCGGAGAGGGGACAAGGGACGGGACAGGGGGACGGGGAGACGGGACAGGACCGGGGACGGGAGCGAGGACAGGGGACGGGAGAGAGGACAGGGGACGGGAGAGGGGGGGGGGGGGTGGGGGGGGAAAAACCCCCCCCCAGGGGACGAAGACAGGGGGCGAGGAGAAAGACAGGGACGGGACATGTAAGGGCGAGACGGGACGAGGAGACGGGACAGGGGGACGAGACAGGGGACGAGACGGGACGAGGAGACGGGACGAGGAGACGGGACAGGACAGGGGACGGGAGAGGGGACAGGGGACGAGACAGGGGGCGAGGAGACGGGGACGAGGGGACGAGGAGACTGGGACCGGGGACGAGGAGACGGGGACGAGGAGAGGGGACAAGGGACGGGACAGGGGACGGGACAGGGGACGAGACAGGGGACGAGACAGGGGGCGAGGAGACGAGACAGGGGGCGAGGAGACGGGGACGAGGAGACGGGGACGAGGAGAGGGGACCAGGGGCGAGGAGACGAGACAGGGGGCGAGGAAACGAGAAAGGGGGCGAGGAAACGAGACAGGGGGCGAGGAGACGAGACAGGGGGCGAGGAGACGAGACCGGGGGCGAGGAGACGGGACAGGGGGCGAGGAGACGGGACAGGGGGCGAGGAGACGGGACAGGGGACGGGAGACGGGACAGGGGAGAGGAGACGGGACAGGGGAGGAGGAGAAGGAGACGCGAAAGCGGGGGCGAGGAGAGGGGAAAGGGGGCGAGGAGACGGGAAAGGGGGCGAGGAGACGGGAAAGGGGGCGAGGAGACGGGAAAGGGGGCGAGGAGACGGGAAAGGGGGCGAGGAGACGGGACAGGGAAGGCGAGGAGACGGGGAAGGCGAGGAGACGGGGAAGGCGAGGAGACGGGGAAGGCGAGGAGACGGGGAGGGCGAGGGGACGGACAGCGGGGCGAGGAGACGGGGCAAAGGGGGCGAGGAGGCGAGGAGACGGGGGCGAGAAGACGGGACAGGGGGCGAGGAGACGGGGACCGGGGGCGAGGAGACGGGGACCGGGGGCGAGGAGACGGGGACCGGGGGCGAGGAGACGGGGACCGGGGACGAGGAGACGGGGACCGGGGGCGAGGAGACGGGGACCGGAGAGGGGACAAGGGACGGGACAGGGGGACGAGGAGAGGGGACGGGAGAGGGGACGGGGAGACGGGACAGGACAGGGGACGAGACAGGGGGCGAGGAGACGGGGACCGGGGGCGAGGAGAGGGGGACCGGGGGCGAGGAGACGGGGACCGGGGGGCGCGGAGACGGGGACCGGTGAGAGGGACACAGGGACGGAAAGGGGGCCGAGGCGTGGGGACGGGAGAGGGGACGGGGAGACGGGACAGGACAGGGGACGGGAGAGGGGACAGGGGACGGGAGAGGGGGCCAGGAGACGGGGAGAGGGGGCGAGGAGACGGGGAGAGGGGGCGAGGAGACGGGGACAGGGGGCGAGGGGACAGGACAGGGGACGGGAGAGGGGACAGGGACGGGAGAGGGGACAGGGGACGGGAGCGGGGACAGGGACGGGATGACGAGGGCCCGGCGAGGAGACGCGGACAGAGGGCGAGGAGCGGGACAGGGGGCGAGGAGACGGGACAGGGGGGCGAGGAGACGGGACAGGGGGCGAGGAGACGGGGAAAGGGGGACGAGGAAGACGGGACCGGGACGAGGAGACGGGGACCGGGGACGAGGAGACGGGGACCGGGGACGAGGAGACGGGGACCGGGGACGAGGAGACGGGGACCGGGGACGAGGAGACGGGGACGGGGACGAGGAGACGGGGACGGGAGAGGGGACGGCGACCAGGCGGAAGAGGAGTCGGGGACGGGAGCGGGACAAGGGAACGGGACAGGGGGACGAGGAGAGGGGATGGGAGAGGGGACGGGGAGACGGGACGGGACAGGGGACTGGCGAGGGGGACAGGGGACGGGGACAGCGTGGTTGCGAGGAAGACGGGGACCGGGGGCGAGAGAGACGGGGACAGGGGCGAGAAGACGGGCGAGGACAGGTGAGGCGACAGGAGAGGGGACTGGAGAGGGGACAGGAGAGGGGACAGGAGAGGAGACAGGAGAGGGGACAGGGGACGAGACAGGGGGCGAGGAGACGGGACAGGGGGCGAGGAGACGGGACAGGGGGCGAGGAGACGGGACAGGGGCCGAGGAGACGGGGACCGGGGGCGAGGAGACGGGGACCGGGGACGAGGAGACGGGGACGAGGAGACGGGGACCGGGGACGAGGAGACGGGGGAGAGGGGACGAGGAGAGACAGGGGGCGAGGAGACGGGGACAGGGGACGGGAGAGGGGACAGGGGACGAGACAGGGGGCGAGGAGACGGGACCAGGGGCGATCAGAAGGGCACCGGACACCAGGAGACGGGGCCCGGGGCCGGGGACCGGGGGAGAGGGGACGGGGACCCCGGAGGAAGAGGGGACAAGGGACGGGACAGGGGGACAAGGAGAGGGGACGAGGAGACAGGGAGACGGGACAGGACAGGGGACGGAAGGGAGAGGGGGGGGGACCGGGGACAGGAGAGGGGACAAGGATGAAGGGGACGAAGGACGAGGACGAGGAGAGGGGACGGGACCGGGGACGAGGAGACGGGGACCGGGGACGGGACAGGGGACGAGGGACGGGACAGGGGATGGGAGAGAGGACGAGGAGAGGGGACGGGAGAGGGGACGGGACAGGGGACGAGGGGACGGGACAGGGGACGGGACAGGGGACGAGGGGACGGGACAGGGGACGGTGGGAGAGGAGAGGAGACCGTGGACGGACCCGGAGGAGAGGGAGACGGAACTAGGGACGAGGAGAGGGGACTGGGGACGAGGAGGCGGGACCAGGGGCGAGAAGAGGGGACAGGGGACGAGGAGGCGGGACCAGGGGCGAGAAGACGGGACGGGGGACGAGGAGACGAGGAGACGGGGGCGAGGAGGATGAGCGTGACAGGGGTCGGGAGACGGAGGTGATGGGAGGGGCGAGGAGACGACGGGGGCGAGGAGGCGAGGAGACGGGGGCGAGGGGACGGGACGAGGGGACGAGTAGACGGGGACCGGGGGCGAGGAGACGGGGACCGGGGACGAGGAGACGGGGACCGGAGAGGGGACAAGGGACGGGACAGGGGGGACGAGGAGAGGGCGTGAGGACGGTGGAGGAGAGGGGACGGGGAGACGGGAACAGGGAACGGGGACGGGAGAGGGGACAGGGGACGAGACAGGGGGCGAGGAGACGAGACAGGGGACGAGGAGACGGGGACCGGGGGCGAGGAGAGGGGACAGGGGACGAGGAGAGGGGACGGGAGAGGGGACGGGGAGACGGGAGAGGGGACAGGGGACGGGAGAGGGGACAGGGGATGGGAGAGAGGACAGGGGACGAGACAGGGGGCGAGGAGACGAGACAGGGGGCGAGGAGACGGGGACCGGGGGCGAGGAGACGGGCACCGGGGGCGATGAGACGGGGACAAGGGACGGGACAGGGGAAGAGGAGAGGGGAACGGCGAAGAGGGGACGGGGAGACGGGACAGGACAGGGGACGGGAGAGGAGGCGAGGAGACGGGGAGGAGGCGAGGAGACGGGGAGGAGGCGAGGAGACGGGGACGGGGGCTGACGCGAGACGGGGAAGGAGAGGGGACAAGGAGAGGGGACAGGGGACGAGGAGAGGGGACGGGAGAGGGGACGGGGAGACGGGACGGGACAGGACAGGGGACGGGAGAGGGGGCGAGGAGACGGGGACCGGGGGCGAGGAGATGGGGAGTGGAGAGGGGACCGGGGACGAGGAGAGGGGACAAGGGATGAGGGGACGGGACAGGGGACGGGAGAGGGGACGAGGAGAGGGGACGGGACCGGGGACGAGGAGACGGGGACCGGGGACGGGACAGGGGACGAGGGGACGGGACAGGGGACGAGGAGACGGGGACGGGAGAGGGGACGGGACAGGGGATGAGGAGACGGGACCGGGGACGAAGAGACGGAACTAGGGACGAGGAGAGGGGACAGGGGACGAGGAGGCGGGACAGGGGACGAGGAGAGGGGACGGGACGAGGGACGAGGAGACGGGGACCGGGGGGGCGGGGACGCGGGCCGAGGGGACGGGACGAGGGGACGGAAAGCGGGGTGGAGGAGGACGGGGACAGGGGGCGCTGGGGACGGGGACCGGGGGCGAGGAGACGGGGACCGGGGACGAGGACGGGGAGACAGGGACGAGGGGACGGGACAGGGGTCGAGGAGACGGGGGACCGGGGGCGGAGGAGACGGGGTCGGGGACGAGGAGACGGGACCGGGGACTCGAGGGGAGACGGGGACGGGGACGAGGAGACGGGGACGAGGAGAGGGGACAGGGGACGAGGAGAGGGGACCGGGGGACGGAGGAGACGCGGCGACCGCCCGGACGAGGGGAGACGGGGACCGGGGACGAGGAGACTGGGACCGGAGAGGGGACAAGGGACGAGGAGAGGGGACGGGAGAGGGGACGGGGAGACGAGACAGGGGGCGAGGAGACGGGACAGGGGACGGGAGAGGGGACAGGGGACGAGACAGGGGGCGAGGAGACGGGACCAGGGGCGAGGAGACGGGGACCGGGGGCGAGGAGACGGGGACCGGGGGCGAGGCGAGACGTAGGAATGGGGGCAGAGGTGAGGGGGACAGGAGAGGGGACAAGGGACGGGACAGGGGACGAGGAGAGGGGACGGGAGAGGGGACGGGAGAGGGGACGGGAGAGGGGACGGGAGAGGAGACGGGAGACGGGACAGGAAGGTGGGACGGGACCGGGGGCGAGGAAGACGGACAGGGGGCGAGGTGACGGGGACCCGGAGGGAGGAGACGGGGACCGGGGACAGATGGTGGCGGGGACGGGGAACGACCGGGGGGACGGGGACCGGGGACGAGGGGACGGGACCGGGGGCGAGGGGACGGGGACCGGGGGCGAGGGGACGGGGACCGGAGAGGGGACAAGGGACGGGACAGGGGGACAAGGAGAGGGGACGAGGAGACAGGGAGACGGGACAGGACAGGGGACGGGAGAGGGGACCGGGGACAAGGAGAGGGGACAAGGGATGAGGGGACGAGGAGAGGGGACGAGGAGAGGGGACGGGACCGGGGACGAGGAGACGTGGACCGGGGACGGGACAGGGGACGAGGGACGGGACAGGGGATGGGAGAGAGGACGAGGAGAGGGGACGGGACAGGGGACGGGAGAGAGGACGAGGAGAGTGGACGGGACCGGGGACGAGGAGACGGAACTAGGGACGAGGAGAGGGGACAGGGGCGAGAAGAGGGGACAGGGGACGAGGAGGCGGGACCAGGGGCGAGAAGAGGGGACAGGGGACGAGGAGACGGGGACCGGGGACGAGGAGATGAGGAGACGGGGGCGAGGAGACGAGGAGATGGGGGCGAGGCAGACTGACGGCGAGGAGGAGGTCGGAGAGACGGGGGCGAGGGGACGGGACGAGGGGACGGGACAGGGGGCGAGTAGACGGGGACCGGGGGCGAGGAGACGGGGACCGGGGACGAGGAGACGGGGACCGGAGAGGGGACAAGGGACGGGACAGGGGGACGAGGAGAGGGGACGGGAGAGGGGACGGGGAGACGGGACAGGACAGGGGACGGGAGAGGGGACAGGGGACGGGACAGGGGACGAGGAGACGGGGACAGGGGACGAGGAGACGGGGACCGGAGAGGGGACAAGGGACGGGACAAGGAGAGGGGACGGGAGAGGGGACGGGGAGACGGGACAGGACAGGGGACGGGAGAGGGGGCGAGGAGACGAGACAGGGGGCGAGGAGACGGGGACCGGGGGCGAGGAGAGGGGACAGGGGACGAGGAGATGGGGGCGAGGAGACGACGGGGGCGAGGAGGCGAGGAGAGGATCGGTCGAGGTGGAACGGGACGACCGGGGACGTGTTAGACGGGGGACCGGTGGGGAGGGGAGACGGGGACCGCGGGGGACGAGAACGGGGACCGGAGAGGGGACAAGGGACGGGACAGGGGGACGAGGAGAGGGGACGGGAGAGGGGACGGGGAGACGGGACAGGACAGGGGGAAGGGAGGAGGGGACAGGGGACGAGACAGGGGACGAGGGGACAGGGGACGAGGAGACGGGGACGAGGAGACGGGGACCGGGGAGAGGGGACCGGGGACGGGAGAGGGGACAGGGGACGGACCAGGGAGGTCGAGGAAGACGGGGACGGGAGGGAGAGAGGGGACGGGGAGACGGGACAGGACAGGGGACGGGGACGTGACATGGAAGGGGACGGGAGTGTTCGTGGAGACTAGACCTTGGAACGAGGAGACGTGTACCGTGTGCTAGGGATGGGCAGGGGACGAGGATCTTTTTCCTTTTTTTTTTTCCCTCCCCCTTCCATGTGGGGGGGGTGGTGTGTGTAACCGGGGACGGGAGAGGGGACGGGGAGACGGGAGAGGGGACAGGGGACGGGAGAGGGGACAGGGGACGGGAGAGGGGGCAGGGGACGAGACAGGGGGCGAGGAGACGAGACAGGGGGCGAGGAGACGAGACAGGGGGCGAGGAGACGGGACAGGGGGCGAGGAGACGGGGACCGGGGGCGAGGAGACGGGGACACGGGGTGCGAAGGTGACGGGGACCGGAGAGGGGGACAAGGGACTTGTGGACAGAGGGGACGGGAGAGGGGACGGGAGAGGGGGACGGGGAGCGGGACAGAGGACAGGGGACGGGAGAGGGGGCGAGGAGAGGGGGACGGGGGCGAGGAGGACGTGGACCGGGGAGCGAGAGACCGGGATCGGGGAGCCCGAGGAGACGGGGGACAGGGGGTGTACGACGGAGAGGGGACGGGAGAGGGGGACTGGGGGACGGGAGAGTGGACAGGGGACGGTGACGAGGGGGACAGGGACGAGACAGGGGAGCAGAGGAGAAGAGACAGGGGGCGAGAGAAGAGACAGGGGGCGAGGGGAGACGAGACAGGGGGGAGGAGACCGGGGGAGACGGGGGCGAGGATAGAGGACGGGGGACCGGATGAGAAGAGGGGCAAAGAGGACGGGACAGGGGGACGAGGGGACGGGACAGGGGACAGGGGACGGGGAGACGGGACAGGACAGGGGACGGGAGAGGGGGCGAGGAGACGGGGACCGGGGGCGAGGAGACGGGGACCGGGGGCGAGGAGACGGGGACCGGGGGCGAGGAGACGGGGACAGCGGCGACCGGGGCCGAGAAGACGGGGGACGTGGAAGAGGGGGACATGGGGAACGGGACGTGGGGACGAGGAAGAAGGGGGAACGGAGAGGGGACGGGGAGACGGGACAGGACAGGGGACGGGAGAGGGGGCGAGGAGACGAGACAGGGGACGAGGAGACGGGGACCGGGGGCGAGGAGAGGGGACAGGGGACGAGGAGAGGGGACGGGAGAGGGGACGGGGAGACGGGAGAGGGGACAGGGAGTCTGGAGGAGGGGACAGGGGACGAGACAGGGGGCGAGGAGACGAGACAGGGCTGGAGAGGGGGACGGACAGGGGCGAGGAGACGAGACAGGGGGCGAGGAGACGGGGACCGGGGGCGAGGAGAGGGGACGGAGGGGGGACAAGGGACGGGCCAGGGGGCCGAGGAGAGGGACGGAGACGGGACAGGACACGAAGAGGGCGGAAGACGGGGGCGAGGCAGACGGGGACCCGGGGAGAGCGAGGAGACGGGGACCCGGGGGCGAGTAATGACGAGGGACCCGGGGGCGAGGTAGACGGGGACGGGGTGCGAGGAGAGGGGGACGGGATGTCGGGGTAGAGGGGACGGGACAGGGGACGAGGAGAGGGGACGGGAGAGGGGACGGGGAGACGGGACAGGACAGGGGACGGGAGAGGGGGCGAGGAGACGGGGACCGGGGGCGAGGAGATGGGGAGTGGAGAGGGGACCGGGGAAGGGGACGAGGAGAGCGGGACAGGGATCGAGGGGAACGGGAGAGGGACAGGACGGATGAGGGAACGGGGGGAGAAAAGGGACGGGACGTGGGGACGGGACGGGAGGGACAGGGGACGAGCGAGACGGGACGAGGAGGAGGGGACGGGGACAGGGGCTGAGGAGACGGGACCGGGGACGAAGAGACGGAACTAGGGACGAGGAGAGGGGACAGGGGGACGAGGGAGACCGGAACTATTGGACGAGGAGGAGACGGGGACAGGGGACGAGGAGGCGGGACCAGGGGCGAGAAGAGGGGACAGGGGACGAGGAGGCGGGACCAGGGGCGAGAAGACGGGACGAGGGACGAGGAGACGGGGACCGGGGGCGAGGAGGCGGGGGCGAGGGGACGGGACGAGGGGACGGGACAGGGGGCGAGGAGAGACGGGGAAAATAAGCTGGGGCGAGGAGACGGGGACCCGGGGACAGGAGGGAGGGGAGACAAGGGCGAAGGGGTCGGGACACGGGGACGATCCGGGACGGTAACGAGGGGGACGACGGGGCGACCGGGGGGCCGAGGAGACGGGGACACGGGGGCGAGGTGGACGGGGAGCGGGGGCGAGGAGAACGGGACCGGGGGCGAGGGGAGGGGACCGGGGGCGACTGGGACGGGACGAGGAGACGGGGACGGGAGAGGGGACAGGGGACGAGGAGAGGGGACAGGGGACGAGGGGAGGGGACGAGGGGAGGGGACAGGGGACGAGGAGAGGGGACGAGGAGAGGGGACAGGGGACGAGGAGAGGGGACGAGGAGAGGGGACGAGGAGACGGGGACCGGGGACGGGACAGGGGACGAGGGACGGGACCGGGGACGAGGAGACGGGGACGAGGGGACGGGGGACAGGGGACGGGAGAGAGGACGAGGAGAGGGGACGGGACAGGGGGCGAGGGGACGGGGAGAGGGGACGGGACAGGGGGCGAGGGGACGGGACCGGGGACGAGGAGACGGGACCGGGGACGAGGAGACGGAACTAGGGACAAGGAGAGGGGACAGGGGACGAGGAGGCGGGACCAGGGGCGAGCAGACGGGGACGAGGAGACGAGGGATACGGCGGGCTGAAGGAGACGGGAGCACGGGGGCGAGGAGACGAGGAGGCGGGACCAGGGGCGAGAAGACGGGACGAGGGACGAGGAGACGGGGGCGAGGAGACGAGGAGACGGGGGCGAGGAGACGAGGGCGAGGAGACGGGACGAGGGGACGGGGACAGGGGACGAGGAGAGGGGACAGGGGACGAGGGGAGGGGACGAGGAGAGGGGACAGGGGACGAGGAGAGGGGACAGGGGACGAGGAGACAGGGGACGAGGAGACGGGGACGAGGAGACGGGGACGAGGAGAGGGGACAGGGGGCGAGGAGACGGGGAGACGGGGGCGAGGGGACGGGACGAGGTCCGGGGGGACGAGTCAACGGGAAACGGGGGCGAGGAGACGGGGACCGGGGGCGAGGAGACGGGACACGGGACGAGGGGACGGGACACGGGACGAGGGGACGGGACAGGGGACGGGGGGACGGGGAGACGGGACAGGGGACGGGGAGACGGGACAGGGGACGGGGAGACGGGACAGGGGACGGGGAGACGGGACAGGGGACGGGGAGACGGGACAGGGGACGAGGAGACGGGACAGGGGACGAGGAGGAGGGGACAGGGGACGAGGAGTCGGGCCAGGGGACGAGGAGGCGGGACCAGGGGCGAGAAGACGGGACAGGGGATGAGGAGGCAGGACCGGGGACGAGGAGACTGGGACCGGGGACGAGGAGACGGGGACCGGGGACGAGGGGACGGGGACCGGGGACGAGGAGACGGGGACCGGGGGCGAGGAGGAGACGGGGACGAGGAGACGGAGACGGGGACGAGGAGACGGGGGCGAGGGGACGGGGACCGGGGGCGAGGAGACGGGGACCGGGGGCGAGGAGATGAGGAGACGGGGGCGAGGAGACGAGGAGATGGGGGCGAGGAGACGACGGGGGCGAGGAGGCGAGGAGACGGGGGCGAGGGGACGGGACGAGGGGACGGGACTGGGGGCGACGTAGACGGGGAACGGTGGGGAGGAGAAGGGGTACGGGCACGAGGAGACGGGGACCGGAGAGGGGACAAGGGACGGGACAGGGGGACAAGGAGAGGGGACGAGGAGACGGGACAGGACAGGGGACTGGAGAGGGGACCGGGGACGAGGAGAGGGGACAAGGGATGAGGGGACGGGAGATGGGACAAGGAGAGGGGACAAGGGGAGGGGACGGGACAGGGGACGGGACAGGGGACGGGACAGGGGACGAGGGGACGGGACAGGGGACGAGGGGACCGGGGACGAGGAGACGGGGACGAGGGGACGGGAGAGAGGACGAGGAGAGGGGACGGGACAGGGGGCGAGGGGACGGGACCGGGGACGAGGAGACGGGACTGGGGACGAGGAGACGGAACTAGGGACGAGGAGGCGGGACCAGGGGCGAGAAGAGGGGACAGGGGACGAGGCGGCGGGACCAGGGGCCGAGGAAGAGGGGGGACAGGGGACGGATGGAGGCGGGCACAGGGGACAGAGGGGAAGACGGGACGTGGAGACGGGACAGGGGACGAGGAGATGAGGAGACGGGGGCGAGGAGACGACGGGGGCGAGGGCGAGGGGACGGGACGAGGGGACGGGACAGGGGGCGAGGAGACGGGGACCGGGGACGAGGAGACAGGGACGAGGGGACGGGACAGGACGAGGAGACGGGACAGGGGACGGGGAGACGGGACAGGGGACAGGGGACGAGGGGACAGGGGACGAGGAGACGGGACCGGGGACGAGGAGACGGGACGAGGAGAGGAGACGGGACGAGGACGAGGAGGAGGGACGAGGGACGAGGAGACGGGACGAGGGACGAGGAGACGGGGACCGGGGACGAGGAGACGGGACGAGGGACGAGGAGACGGGGGACGGGAGAGAGAGACCGGGGACTGAGGAGAGGGGGCGAGGAGACGAGGAGATGGGGGAGAGGGGCGTGGGCTAGCGAGGCGGGGGCAGACGGGGAACGGGAGAGAGGGGACAGGGTCAGGGTGAGAGTGTAGACGGGGACAGGGGGAGAGTAGACGGGGACAGGGGGAGAGTAGACGGGGACAGGGGGAGAGTAGACGGGGGCCGGGGGGGGGGGCGGGGCCCCCGGGGAAAGAGGAGGAAAGGGCGTGGGGACGGGACACGGGACGGGGGACGGGACGGGGGGGGAAGGGGGGACCCGGGGGCGAGGGGGGGGGGGACCCGGGGCGAGGAGGGGGCGGGGGGAAGGGGACGAGGAGACGGGACAGGGGACGAGGGGGGCGGGGAGACGGGACGAGGAGACGGGGACCGGGGCGAGGAGACGGGGACCCGGGGCGAGGAGCCGGGGCCGGGGGAGGGGGTCGGGGAGAAAGGGGCCGGGGGCGAGGAGACGGGGCGAGGGGGACGGGGGCGGGGGCCCAGGAGACGGGGCCGGGGGGGAGGGAGGGGGAAAAGGGGACGGGGGCCGGGGGGCGAGGAGACGGGGGAAAGGGGGGGGAGGAGACTGGGGGGCCCGGGGGGGAGGGGGACGGGGCGGGGGACGGGAGGGAAAAGGGGGAAAAGGGGCGAGGAGCGGGACAGGGGGCGAGGAGGAAAGGGGCAGGGGGGAGGACGAGGGGGGCGGGGCGAGGACGAGGAGCGGGACGGACAGGGGACGGGGGACGGGACAGGGGCGAGGGGACGGACAGGGGACGAGGGGACGGGACAGGGGACGAGGAGAGGGGCAGGGGACGAGGAGACGGGGGCAGGGGGGGAGGAGCCCGGGAGCGGGACAAAAAAAAAAAAGGGGGCAGGGGACAAAGGAGGGCGGAACTGGGGGACGAGGGTTGGGGCCAAAGGGGAAGGGGGAGACGGGCAAGGGAAGGGTCTGGATAAGTTGTGGGAATTTTCGGGGAAAGGGGGGAAAGGGGAAAATTGGGGGGTTTAGCAGTAATAAAAAGAAAAAGCATGGGTTTTCTTCTCAGAGGCCATCATATTTTTATGTTGAGCACATTTAGGGGTGGGGGCTTTTGGGCCGGGGGGATGCGCCCTTTTTTTTTTGTTCCCGGGATTCGGCATGCATTGATCACTGGAAAATAGCTTTCTTTCTGTTTGTAGCTTTCCGGTGTGCCCTTCTACAATGTATGTGGCCATACGAGCTCCTGAAAATATTTGGGTTTTTTCCCCTTTGGGCATGGTTGGGTGCATGGACACACCCAAGGGCCCCTTTAGATACAGAAGAGATCTCCATACCTACATGACATGTAATGTGAAAATACCTCAGGCAGCTGAAAAACGCATCCATTAATTGTGTGCAAGGAAATGTGTATGCAGAATATGAATCTGATGTGTACAAGATGTGGCATTACTCAGGCTATGAGCTGGCTCACCTCTGCCCCTACACACCATAGCTAGAACCTATGGGAGGAGGAGGAGGGGGGCGTGTCCGTGACGAGGAAGGAGGGGCACGAAAGGGCAGTGCACAGGAGTAGCGAATTTTAAATGGGGGGGACACAGAGATAATTTTAGCTATGTGCTGCGCGGGGGAAGGAGAAGGTTTTGGGTGCATGGGTTTTTGTGTCAAAGGTAATGGCATAGAAACCTCTACGGGCAACCAAGTATCAGACAGGGAACCATCCATCTTCTGCTATCTGGACCCAGGTGAGGAGTAGATTAGAAGACTCATTATGCAAGTCCCAGGCATCACACACTGTATGGGGGAGATTTCAGGTCCCTGGCTGCCGGGGCGTCTCCTCCCTCTCCTGGCATGCAGGTGTTTTCAGTATTCAGTTCTGTAGGGGGATCCCGTGGGGGAACTCTGCTCAGGTGGACATGTTGTATACCACAGCCAAGTATCTGCCTGTCACTAATGAGGCTCAGCTGTAGTGTAATAATGAGAGCCATAATATCCCCCTGGGAGGACGTCGCCCCTGACGGGGGAGATACTCATCTAAAAATTCGACCTTCCTAAATGTCTCCCCAAAACTCCATAAGAGACCTTCCTACATGTCCTCCACCAACAGTCCTAAGGGCCTTCCCAATGTCTCCACCCAACTCCACAAGGACCTTCTACATGTCCTCCCCAAAAATCCAAAGAGCCCTTTTACATGTCCCCCCACCAAACTCCATAAGAGACCTTTCAGTCCCCCCCAACCTCCTAAGGCCCTTCCCAATGTCCTCCCCCAAAACTCCAAAGAGCCTTCCCAATGTCCTCCACCCAAAAACTCCACAAGGACCTTTTTACAGCCTCACCAACATCCAAGAGACCTTTTACATGTCCTCCCCAACAACTCCCAAAAAAGACCCTTCTCAAGTCCTCACCAACAACTCCAAAGAGCCTTCCCACTGTCCTCCACCAAAAAACTCCACAAGAGCCTTTTTTCAGTCCTCCAACAGCTCCCCAAAAGACCTTCCTCATGCTCCCCAAAAAACTCCCAAAAAGGGCCCTTTTTAATGTCCTCACCAACAACTCCCCAAGGCCCTTTTTAAAGTCCCACCAACACTCCAAAGGACCTTCCCCCGTCCTCCACCCAAAAACCCAAAGGCCTTCACAAGTCCCCCACCAACATCCAAAAAGGCTTCCCCCAAGTCCCCCCCAACAGCTCCATAAGAGACCTTCCTACATGTCCTCCACCAACAACTCCACAAGAGACCTTCTACAAGTCCTCGACCAACAGCTCCAGAAGGGACCCTTTTTTTCAAACCCCTCCAAACTTTAAAAGGACCTTCCGAAAATTTTGGGGGGCCTCAAACAATTTAAAAAGGGGGACCCCCCTTTCTAATGGGGGTTTAAAACCTTTAAAAACCAAAGGATTTTAAAGGTCCCCGGCAAACTAAAAGGGGGGTTTTAA
>JAODAL010038243.1:0-39442 GCA_025379985.1 Phyllomedusa bahiana
TGTTTTTCCACAATTTGGGGTTCCTGAAATGGAGATGGTTACCTTTAGTGTTGAGGGATTGCGTTGGCCATCGACATCGGTCGATGGTCGATAGTCGACCATCATCGGACAGATAGTCGATAGTGAGCAGTCGATTATGAGCGATGACATTAAAGTCTATGGGAGAGCAACAACACTTCATTCTTACACCCAAACAGGGCTGTTGAAGAAGCTGGTATTAACAGCTCATACACAGTCAAATGGATAATTGCTACATCTTAGGCAAAACACTTTGGTAATAAAAGCCAAAGAAAAAAAAACAACAACATTCCCTATCCCTGTCCTTGTACCACAGCATGACCCTTAACCCTGCATCACCCAAATTAAAAAGTGCAGGAAGGCAGTATGATTGAACCATCATCTTACTTGAACTGGACATTGAATATCCTGTCTGGAACGCAGCATGAGCCCCAACCTGCATGACCCCAGATTTTAAAAGTGCCGGGTGAAAAAGGAGTCTTTTCAACACCATTTTAGTTCTGAACTGGAATTGACTTATACATGTCCTGGGCACAGCATGAGCCCAAACCTGCATGAACCCCCAGATTCAAAAGTGCCGGAAAAAGGGAGTCTTTCACCACCCTTTTTAGTTGAACTGGACATTGGCTATACCTGTCTGGGCCACAGCATGAGCCCAAACCTGCATGACCCCCATTTAAAAGTTGCCGGAAAAAGGAGTCTATGTCAACACCAATTAAGTTGAACTGGACATATAACGTAAATCTTTCCTGTTACCGCAGAATGAACCATTAAAACCTGTCTGACCACAGATTCAAAAGTGCCGTGGGAAAGGAGTCTTTCAACCACCATTTTAGTTTCACTGGACATTGACTATACCTGTCCTGGGGGCGCGCAGCATGAGCCCAAACCTGCATGACCCCAGATTCAAAAGTGCCGGAAAAAAAGGAGTCTTTCAAACTACCATTTTAGTTTTACTGGACATATTACTGTCCCCTGTCCTGGGCACACAGCTGAGCCCCCAAACCTGCTGACCCAGATTACAAAGTGCGGTAAAAAGGAGTATTTCAACCACCATTTTAGTTTCACTGGACATTGACTATACATTGTCCTGAGGCCACAGCATGAGCCCCAAAACTGCATGACCCAGATTCAAAAGTGCGGAAAAAGGGAGTCTTTCAACAACCAATTATAGATCTCACTGGACATTGACTATACCTGTCCTGGACCACAGACATGAGCCCCAAACCTTGCATGACCACCCCACATTTAAAAAGTGCCCGGAAAAGGGAGTCTTTTCAACCACCATTTTAGTTTCACTGGACATTATTTACTGTCCCTGTCCTGGGTTAGCGCTTGCCCCTCCGTGCATTGAGTGCGGACAATTGAAGCTTCACTTGGAAATACTGGTGGTTTTAACGCTCCTGTTTCCACCCAGGTGCCTTTTCTTGGCTTCTTTTCCTTATTTTACTCACGTGCTGGACGGAGAATTGTCTCTGTTACTTGTTCTCATGTCCGTGCTCCATACTCCATGTCCTTGAATAACCTACATCTGGTCAAATTTTTCCTGTACCTCCCTTGTACAATTCAGAGGATTTTTTTAACGCTATTTTGTTACATGCAAGAGTTTTTTAGTAGTTTAATTCTAGAAAACACATTTTTAAAATAGGATGGAATCCCACCATGTCTTTGTTTCCTTTTTAATTGTATTAAATGGGTTGTCTCAATACGGGATTGCATTAGCTATTTTAAAGATCTGCACTATCCTTTTTGCAGATATGTCTCAATTAACAGTGTCTGTTAGCTATTGCTGTAATATGATAAGCATGCCAAAATCACAACTTGAGCCACTTTTGACAATTGTGAAGAACAAATGTCTGTTAGAACAACATTTTTTTATATAGGACCTGTAGTATAGCTGCATTTCAAGCAAAATGCCCCAAAAATTCAAAGCATGACCTGAGCCACTTTGGACAATTGTGAAGAACAAATGTCTGTTAGAAACAACATTTTTTTATAATAGGACCTGTAGTATTAGCTGCATTTCAAAGCAAAATGCCCCAAAAATTCAAAAGCATGACCTTGAGCCACTGTTGGACAATTGTGAAGAACAAATGTCTGTTAGAAACAACATTTTTTTATAATAGGACCTGTATGTATTAGCTGCCATTCTCACAGCATGAATGACCCAAAAAATTATAAAATGACTTCTCAGCCACTTTAAAAATTGTGAGGGAGAAATGGCACATTTCTGTTCCAAAGGACCATGATTATTGCTGTATCTCACAGCTACATGACCCAAAAAATTATAAATATGACTTCTCAGCCACTATTAAAAATTGTGAGGGAGAAATGCCACTTAAAGCCACATTTCTGTTCCAAAGGACCATGATTATTGCTGTATCTCACAGCTACATTGACCCAACAAAATTATAATATGACTTCTCTAGGCCACTATTAAAAAATTGTGAGCTGGAGAAATGCCACTTAGAAGTCCCAATTCTTGTCCAAAGGACCATGATTATTGCATGTTCTCACAGCAACCATGACCATCAAAACCATTGACAATGCGAAAACTTCTTAAAGATAAACTGAACGTATAGGGAATATTTGCCCCCCCCGGTGCGGCTGTTGCATGAACCTTGCTGTCTTTTACAGTCTTCCTCACATATTGCAAAACAGCAAATCGACTGTTGAGGAAAAGAGAAATAAAAATTGCAGTAAGAAAAAGTCATTTTATAAAACAGTTTTCAAGAGGACCAATTTCTGTTGAAAAGGAATGTGAAGTAGACTGGCAACTAATCGTGACCTGGCAATTGGGGCCACAACATCATCAGAGATCCATGCCTTGATTCATCTGATGAAAGTCAAACGATCCACATTAATCTGTGAAAGCCGGATGCGTTTGTCCTGTAATGGACTCCTCAGCTGTGCTGATGGTCCGCATCAGATATGACGCTGGCTGCTGGGCAGAGACAACACCTCATATGGCATGACTAGCCAGCTGGGCCATTCGGTCCATTTTGGATACCCAGAAGTCTATGGGTCCGGAACACCATGCAAAAACATCGGTGTGCAGACGGCAGATAGTCGTGCACAATGATCTTAAGCTGATATCTGTGTGTTGGATGTGTGCCACATGCAATTTTGCAATACGTCGGTGATGTGGTAAAAAGATTGAACAGGGTCACCATTAGGCTTCTGCCACATTGCTGTGCTGCTGCCCTACCGCCTACTTGGCACTCTACTGATGTCACGCTCGACTGTTGTTGTTCACCGTGACATTTGGGAACGTGAAGCAGACTGCAACAGATGTTCTCCAGTTGATCAATCAGCAAGTTCTCCATTTTTTTTTTTTTTTTTTTTTTTCTTTTTTTTTTTTCCCTTTTTTTTCTCTTTTTTTTTTTTGTTTCTTTCATGCATTTACTCTCTATTTGGGTGGGTGGAAGCGAAGAGTGCTGATTTTTGTTTTGTACCGGGGATCCAGTGAGGCTGTGGCCACCAGTAACTGTTGTTCATTTGATGGCCTTAATGCGAGGATCATGTAGATGAGGAAATGGAGCATCAAGCACTCATGTGAGAGTGGAGCCTGATTTTACCAAGCCTCTGGGTCGAGGCGGCATAGACAAACTGATCTTCCTCATCTTCCTCCTCCGCCCTCATACATTTCGCGCCAACCTCTTTACGCAAGGCAGGGACGTCCCGGTAACAACGGTGTCTGAGAAATACCTCATCTCTCCTCCTCCGCTGCCTACCGCACAGCTTCAACACAGCCACGACTTGCCTGAGATGATGCACATGAGAGCTGATGCGCACACCTTGCACTAGATCTGGTACCCCCGAACCAGACTGCCTAATGAAGACCGATGAAATGTGAAAAACGGTCGGGCACCTTTGTGGATTTGACGGAGAGAAAGGCTCCGTGCTCCGCATCATGTGTCTGTCTCCTCCTCTCGTCGCTTGCGGACCTTGATGTTCAGAGTGTTCCAACCGATCGTTCCAGAACTAAGATCACCACAATGCTCATGCTGACAGGGACAGTTGTCCGCAACTGACCATTCTTGGTGGCATTCTTCAAACTCGGCAAGGATGGTGCAGAGCTCTTTCACCTGCCTCTCCACTCCTCGTCGTGGTTCAAACTCCCGAGGTCCGTACCGCTGCTTGTCATGCCATGGTGTACTTCGTACTGCGTAATGGCATTGCGCTGCTGCCACAATTCGCTGGAGCATGTGGAGGGTGGAATTCCAGCGTGTTGCACAACGTCACAATGAGACGGTTGACGGTGGAGGCCGAGCTGCGCTGCAAACGCAAGCAGGCGGAGAACGACAGCTAGGGATGCGAACGGCGGAAGTGCGGAAATCAGACTCGAGCCTTCTCAGCAGGCAGTCCAGACCCGGCTACGCTCTTTAGAAATTTCTGGTGACAAGGTTCAGTGACTGTGCCAGCAAGGGAGAACCGCAAAACCCCCCCCCCCCCCCCCCCCCCCCCCCCCCCCCCCCCCCCCCCCCTCTTCCCCTCCCCCCCCCCCCCCCCTCATATATATTGGCTCAAGACCCTACGACTTAAGCGAGCGCGCAGCAGATTTCGCCCGTTATCGCAACACCACCTGCCTGGCACAGGTTCTTGGTCACCAGCAGCGCTCGGTCTCGTTGCTTAGTGCCGTCACAACAGCTCCTGACCTGTGTGTGGGATGGTTCCTCCAAGGCAGATTAATTTCAACACGGCTGTGTCTCTGGGCTCACGTGAGCCACAAGCGGACACTTGGGGGAAAGAGCCCTGCACCTTCCCTGCGGTTTTTGAAGAGCGTGCCGCGAGCTGAGAGCCACCGTCACACCCCAGAGACATCCACCACAGCTCACCCAGTGAGCTGTCACCAGGATATAGCGGCCTTGCCCCGCCGTGCTTACAAGTCCATGTGTCGGTGGTGAGGATGGACTTTTCCGGACACAAGATGCAGACAAGCGCTTGAAATTTTAGATGACACATGGCTGGCCAGGGCAGGACGGCTTTTCCTGGCAAAGAAATGACTCGCTCTCGGCAATCTGGTATTGGTGGGAGGCAAGCGGAGCGGCATGAGTGGCGGAACCCTCATCTGTGTCCACCAGACGGAATAAGCAACATTTCCAAGCGCCAAAATCCTGGCAATGCCGAACATTCAGCGCATTGTTTGGCTTTGGGATGGTTTTGGCGTTAAAGTGTTTCTTATCTACATCCCAAACCTGGGAAAACAGAAGGCATGGTAGCTAGAACTGGCCGCTGTACGGCAATGCAGGTCGTCAAACTGCCGGAAGGAGAAGAGGGTAGGATGGGATCCTCTGGTGGTGTGCGTGGTACCTCGGGCGACGTGGAGGCTGAAGCGGCAAGGCCGATCCCTGATATGACTCTGAGAGACATGGAGGCAGCTGAGGATAACGCTTGGGTGGTGGCGGAGGAGGAGGAAAGGCAGAGACAGAGGGAATTGTGACAGTGGTTGGAGGCCCGGGTCTGTCTCGGCCTTTCTTGGTCCAAGTGTTCCCTCCATTTAAACGTCATGCATTCGCTGCATGTGATAGGGACATGTTGCGTGGTGGTTAACACTAAGGTTCTTGCCTCTACTTATGGTGGGATCGTGTTACGGCAACCAGGCGGCATATGACATGCTGGTGAATCAGTGGCTTGCTCAAAGAAGGCCAGGCTTGAGAGGTCCTGGACCACTTTTTGACGGCGATAAGCTGAGGAGCGGGTTTGCGTGACCGTGGCTGGCGGAAATCATATAGCGGACTTCTGCGGACCGCCCCTCTCCTCCTTATTTGTTGGCGCGGAACGTATTGACACTAACCCATCGTCTTCACCTCCTCGTCCACTGATGAAGCGCTCGCAAGCAAATTTCTGCGAAAAGACCTGGATGGACCGCAATGCGCACGCGTCATCATCATCATCATACCAACCAGGCTGACTTGGTCGTCACTGACTTTCTGCATCCAGAAGGCTGCGGGGCTACAAGCAAAGGGGCACTGCAGGCGTCTGCCAACCGCCGGGATTTTTGCGATTGACCTCGGCTTCCTTAACTCCTCTGATAGCCATCAGTAACTGGCGGTCAGAGACAGAGAAAATCATCCTTTTTGGCTCTGATCTTTTACATGCCTTCTGACCCAACACAATTTTGTCCTCAAAGAGGTCTTCGAAAATGGCATTATCACAGTGATGGGTACACGAGTTGACATTTGGGCTTCTTCATGTTGGACAGATGCTGATGATGTGATCGACGACATTTGTTTGGGCAGTCTCCCCTTAGCTGTGACTGCGCGGACGAGGAGGTATAGACTCCTAGATTTTTGGGGCCTCCACAAAGGGTTGGGCATTTTAACACTGAAGGACAGTTTGGCGACGAATGTTCAGTTACTTAGATTCCACAGCGGCTCTGACCAGCGATGACAGGCCTGACGGTCCTGCAATTGACGATCCGGCTGGCGATGCGTGTTGTCAGCAGCACTGGAAGGAGCACCTTCTTCACGTACCCTACCTCCATGTGCTAACCCCTCTTTGCTCGCCTTTACACCTGCATTTCGCTCCATCGTTCAGAAATATAAAATTTTGAGAGGTATGCGAATAAGTTTGAATGTCTTTATTAAAAGACACAAATCACAGCTATTCTCAATCCCTCTAATCAAACAAAATTGTGGATCTCAAATTTAACTGCAAGTGTCTATCAACTAATCGGGAGTGTGCAAAAGTCCAAAAAACACGTATCTGTTATGTTTTGATATAATAAACACTGTTATTTTTTGCACCTTTCAATTTCACCTGTGTGAATACTAGAAACTGCTGTTTTAAGATTTACGTAGATGCTGCGTCAATGAACAGTGCTGGGTGCGCAAAGTCAAAAAACACGTAACTGTTATGTTTGAATATAATAACTGTATTTTATGCACCTTTCAATTCACCTGTGGTGAATCTAGATTTGCTGTTTTAAAGATACTACGTAGATGCTGCGACACAGCCCCAGTGCTGGAGGCCCACCGTCCAAAACACGGTAACTGTTATGTTTTGATATAATAAACTGTATTTTTTTCACTTTCAAATCTACTGTGGTGAATCATAGAATTGCTGTTTTAAGACTTTACGTAGATGCTGCATCAATGAACAGTGCTGGCTGTGCGCAAAAGTCAAAAAAACACGTAACTGTTATGTTTTGAATAAATTAACGGTATTTTTTAGCACTTTTAATTCACTGGAGGTGAATATAGAATTGCTGTTTACGATTTACGTCAGGATGCCTGCGTCAAGAAAGTGCTGGGTGCGCAGAAGTCAAAAAACACGTAATGTTATGTTTTGATATAATTAAACGGTATTTTTTGCACTTTTAATTCAACTGTGGTGAAAGAGATCTTTAGAATTGCTGTTTTAAGATTTAGTAGATGCTGCGTCACATGAACAGTGCTGGGTGCCGCAAAGTAAAAAACACGTACTGTGATGTTTTCGTACGATACGACGGTATTTTGGCAAACAAACACCTGTGACTGACTACAAGATTGCTGGTTTGTAATTAAGTCGCAAGGTTGGATATATCAACAGTCACTAGGGTGTAAAATGCGGTAAAATGAAACATCCCTATCTTAAATGTATACTGATAATAAAAGTGGATTTTGCAGCTAACAAAGAGACCTGCAGTTACTAGAAATGATGTTGTATCAATATAAGTTCAGGCTGCCTATATCCAGGAAATATTTCAATAGCAAACTGTTAATAATAAAGATATTCCACTACAATGTCTACACTAAGTCTTGCTTGAACTTTATCCAGTGTTCTTTATAGATAGAGCTTGTCTGTGTTAGCCCGCGGGCCCCCCCGCCCCCCGCTCCACCGCCGTGAATTTCAGCTCGGATAGATTCTGCCCCTTTAAATTCTATAGGCTAACTACATAAAATGTTCAAATCCCTATATGCTAACTTATATTCGGAAGGATCCACAGCATAGCGATGGGCGAATTGATTCCTAACGAAGTGGAAATTAGTTTAGAATTTCAGGAAACTTCGGATTCGGACCAGAACCCCCCCCCCCCCAACACCGTCGAAAATTTGGGGTATCTTCGCGGTGGAACGAAGTGTCGCCTTTTGTATTGATAAAATGGCTGCGAGCACATGGCCGCTACATGGGCAAAGCACTCTGGGAGGATGAAGGCATAGCCTGCATGACATGTGCAGAGATGAAGCCAACTCACGAGACGGCGGCGATCTTGTGACGTCACCGCACATATATTATGACGAGCGTTAGCCGCTGGGAGCTCACAATCCTCTCACTGTACTGATAGCGAAGGCGCTGCTGCGGGTGATAGGCTTTCTGAAGAACATATTTTTATACAGCGATATCTGTGGGTGTCTCACTTGTCTCAGAGACTGTCTCTGAATGTTCTATTCTGATTTTTGGGGAATATTGGTCTGAACATCCAGTGTGCGTCCATCTGCAGCTCACTATACTTCACATATCCAAGTGGGATCTAAGCCAGTTCATGTTGTACTTCATTTAAAGAAACAGCGTTATTTACACTTCAAATACACTTCATTTTTGCTGCTGGAAATCTATTGCGCAATTTACCACTCCAGGCGGTTAATAAGCCGTCTGTTTTCGCTGGTGTGCTGACAAAATAACACCGTCTTTTTCAACGCCTCAAAATATATATATTTTTTTTGTAGCCTAATTCACAAGAAAGGCTAATTACAACTGTATCTTTGTTGTGTGGCGTAGGAAAACACGGCAATTGTAACAACGATAACTAGATTGTGCGGCTAATTCTTTTGGCGCAATTTACATCCAGGGGTTCAATTAAGCCGTGTTTTGTGGTGTGCTGGACTCAAACTAAACCGTCTTTTTCAACGCCAAATTATATATATTTTTTTTTGGGTAGCCTATGCACAAGCAAAGGCTTAATTTACGACTGTATCTCATTGTTGGTGTGTGTAGAAAAACAACTGCTCAATTTGTAACACGCATTCTAGTTTGTGCGCTCAATTCTTGGCCGCAATTTACGATCCAGGGTTAATTAAGCGTTGTTTGCTCGGTGCTGCTGACCAACAAATAAAACAGTATTTTTCAATCGCCAAATATATATATTTTTTTTTGGCAGCCATAATTCACAAGCAAGGCTAACTTACAAACTGTATCTCTTGTCTGCTGTGTGGCGTAGAATACACAGCAATTGTAACACCGCTACTAGTTTGTGCGGAATCTCAATTCTTTGGCGCATTTACATCAGGGGGGTGTGATTTATAGCGTTGTTTTGCTGGTCGTGCATGACAAAAATAAACCGTCTATTTCAACGCCGAAATAGTATATATATTTTTTGGTAGCCTCAATTCACAAGCAAAGGCTAATTACACACGTATCTCTTGTTGTGTGGCGTAGAAACACGCATTGTAAACGCTACTAGTTTGTGCGCGTCAATTCTTTGGCGAATTTACATCCAGGGGTTAATTAAGCGGGTTGTTTTGCTGGTGTGCTGACAAAAATAACCGTCTTTTTCATACGCCAAAAAAAAAAAAATTTTATTTTTTTATTTTTTTTTTTTTTGGTAGCTCTAATCACAAAGCAAAGGCCTAATTAAAACTGTATCTCTGCTTGTGTGGCGTAGAAAACACGCAATTGTAACACGATACAAAGCTACTAGCTTGTGCGGCTCAATTCTTTGCGCAATTTACATCACAGGGTTAATTTAAAGCGTTGTTTTGGGCCTGTGTGCTGACAAAAATAAACCGTCTTTTTCAACGCCAAATATATATAATATTTTTTCGGATTTAGCCTAACTTCACAAGCAAGGCTAATGTACAACTGTATCTCTTGTTGTGTGGTGTAGGAAACACGAAATTGTAACATCCCCCCTCCCCCCCCCCCCCCCCCCCCCCCCCCCCCCCCCCCCCCCCCCCCCCCCCCCCCCCCCCCCCCCCCCCCCCCCCCCCACCCCCCCCCCCCCCCCCCCCCCCCCCCCCCCCCCCCCCCCCCCCCTCGTACTAAGTTTGTGCGGCCTCAATCTTTGCGCAATTTACTATCCAGGGTGGATTAATTTAAGCGTTGTTTTGCTGGTTGTGCTGGACAAAATAAACCTGTCTTTTTAACATCGCAACATATATATATATTTTTTTTGTAGCCTAATTCACAAGCAAAGGTCTAATTACAACTGTATCTCTTGTTGTGTGGCGTAGAAAACACGCAATTGTAACTCGCTACTAGTTTGTGCCGGGCTCAATTCATTGGCGCAATTTACTATCCAGGGTTAATTAAGCGTTGTTTTGCTGGAATATGTGCTGATCAAAAATAAACCGCTCTTTTTCCAACGCCAAATCTATATATATTTTTTTGGAAGCCTCTTCACAAGCAAGGCTAATTACAACTGTATCTCTTGTTGATGTGGCGTAGAAAACACGCAATTAGTTAACACGCTACTAGTTTGTGCGGCTCAATTCTTTGGCGCAATTACATCAAGGGTTATAATTAAGCGTTGTTTTGCCTGGTGTGCTGACAAAAATAAACGTCTTTTCATCGCCAAATATCATATATATATTTTTTGGATGAGCCTAATTCACAAGCACAAGGCTATTATCAACTGTATCTCTTGTTGTGTGGCGTAGAAACACGCAATTTAACACGCTACAAGTTTGTGCGGCCCTCATTCCTTTGACGCAATATACATCCAGGGTAATTAAGCGTTGTATTTGCTGTGTGCTGACAAAAATTTTTTTTATTTATAAAACCGTCTTTGTTCAACGCCAAATATATATTTTTTTTTTTCGTAGCCTAATTCCAAGCAAAGGCTAATTACAAACTGTATCTCTTGTAGTGTGGCGTAGAAAACACAGCCAATTAGTAACACGCTACTAGATTTGTGCGGGCCCTCACATTATTGCGCAATTTACATCCAGGCGGTTTAATTAAGCGTTGGTTTTGCTGCTGAGCTGACAAAATAAACCTCCTTTTTCACACCGTAATGATATACATTTTTTCTTGTAGCATAATTCACAAGCGAAGGCTTACATTAATCCTGTTTGTGCTTTTACTTTAGTAAACACACAGTGCTTGTAAACGACACATACAAGGTAAATCTTTTCCTGTCCATTTGCTCGGAGCGCAATTTATTATCCAAGGTTACCCAAGCCTTTTTATGTATGGGTTCATTTGAGTCAAAAACAGCGGTGCTATATTTTACTATACAGATAGCTTCATCAACAGTGTCTATACATTTTAGAACAAACAGTATGTCAGACAAGAGGGGGCAGGCTCTGCAACTGCGAGTGCAGGGCACAAAAATTTCTGAAACGGGCCCCAGGTCGCACACAGCAAGGGGACGTCGCGCAGGGGTTCACTCGGTGAGGCCACAACCCGCCGCTGCATCTTTGCGGCCGTTGTTGTTCAAAAACCCAAGGGTTCTTGATTGGTTGACTAGGTTTAACCTCTTCCTCCCAGATAACCCTCTGACAACCCCCCCCCAAGAGTCCCGGGGGGAAAAAACAGACACCAAAAACTTAAATTTTGGCCCTTGGGCCCCGGGGGCGGGCCCCGGGGCCCTCACCGTCCCCCAGCCCGCCCCTTTCCCCCATCCCTTTTTCCCCCAGCCAGGGTCTACTATGTGGTCTGGGGTCCCGCGCCACTATTAAAGCGAGGGTGGGAAAAATTTTTAGGAGGGGAGTTTTAGCAGCTACTGGCACGAAGAAATGGGGGCCCAAAATCCCCCGCTTCCCTTTCAGTAAGGGGGGCAAAGGAAAAAATGTGGGGAGTGGGATTGGGGGGTCCCCCTGGGGAAGTCAGCCTCGGCTTACCAAGACCGGGGGGATGAGGGCAGTAGTGGGCGAAGAAACCCAAAAAGATGATGATGTACCGACCGCACTTTTTGGGGCCGGTGAAGCAAGGGCTTTAAACATCGTCAGGAGAAGAGGGGCGTCAGCTTGCGCGTCCCGGCACCCGGGGCAGCCCGCAAGTGGGTTGTTTGGCCGTGATCAGCAGGGTAGCAGCGTGTGAGGGGAGCCCCAAACCGGGGCCACGGGGTAAAAAACCCCTTTTGCAGGGCCAAAACAGTAGGCCAAAAGGGGCCCAGCCCAGGAGCGGCGGGAGTAGTCACTCAGTTCGGGGCGTGGCGGTAAAATCCCGCTAAATCGGTTCGGGTGGGGGCAGTTCTTTAGCAAACACCGAGGGGGCCAATAGGGTTAAAATGTAGAACTTGGGCAGAAAGTGAAGCGGGCCAAGGGGGCTAACGTTTGGGAAAAACGGCCCTGCGTCCCCAAAACATCAGCGTCCCCCACCCCGGTGGCCTGGGAAAACGTGGCTCAGATGTGGTGGGCCAAACCCGGGCCCCTGCACAGCAGCCCGCGGCCAGTTGGGACGCATGGGCCCTTTTCACCATCAAAAGGGCCCCCCACCCTGCAAAGGCAAACTTTTTTCTTTTACATCCTCCCCCCGGGCCAGATGCCCTTTCTTCCCCGCTAAAATTCCCTGGCCCAGCAACTTTTAGAGAGGCATTGTAAAAAAGACAAAAGAAAGGGGTCCAAAACCCTCCTAAGGTGCAGCAGCTACCCCTGCTCCCTGGGCCAATTGTTTTGGAAATGCAGCCCTCCCTTTCCAAAAGGTGGGCCTCTTCAACCCTTCAGAAAAACTAATTTCTTGTGCCGACCCCAGATGGAGAGTTTTTTAAACCGTAATTTTTTTTTTTTCCCAAAAAGGGAGTACCAGCACTTCATAAATTTTTTGAAAACAGAAAGTGGGTTCAGTCCTTGAGCTTATCGGTTTTTTCCCCCAAAGGGAAAACGGCAGCGGGACGTCTGGGGCTTTTAACTACGGTCAGGGCCAGTACATTCCTTTTTCTGCCCACTGGGTGAATGTTTTCCTTCCCAGCACACCAACCAAAACTTGGAAGGAACCCCTTTCCCCCCCAGTTGCAAACTGCCCGCTCCTGCGCCAATGTCCGCCTCCTCCTCCTCCCCATCTCACCTCCCCCAATACTCCCATCATACCACATTGTAGGGCACAGCGGTGTCCCCGCAGTTCTAACACCTAGCTTGCCCCGGCAACAAATTCCACACAGGGGAGGAAAACCCCTCCCCCCGCACGCAGCAAGGGAAAACGATTTGTGGTTTCCCCCGCCCAACTGCAAATCGGAACCCTGGTGACGGAAAAAATGGGGGGAACATGGTGTCCGCGCTGGGACCGAGGAGGGTTGGGCCCCGCGCCCTGCCCTGGCGCACAGTTCAAAAACGGTTGTAAAAAGGTTTCCTGGGAAGGGCTTCCACCGATCTTCAGAAAATTCGAAAATGTCCAGGAAACTTTGCATAGCACTTTAATCCATTCGAAAAAAGCCCGGGAAAAACCCTCCCCCAGTTGCAGCGGCAGAAAAAGGGCCCCCCCCAACACCCTCTAAATGCATGGGTTTTCCCCCCGCTTTGGGAAATTCCCCCCTCACAAAAATTTTTTCCGCCCGTATGAACAAAAAAAGGCCATTAAACGATTTTTTGATGAACCATTTAGACAGAAGTACTCCCCTTTTTGGGAACTTTGATGTCACCAGGGCAGCTCAAGGGGTGAAAACCGCCGTTTTTTGAGCCCTTCGAGGGGGCCAACCCTTATTTTTTCATTCCCCCAGGGAATACGGGGAAAAAAAAAAATTTTAAAAAAAACCCCTCAATTTCCCCTCTTCATGTCCCTGGGAAAAGATTGGGTGAAAAATTTTGTCTGGGCAGGGGGCTGGAATGTTGGGGACTACATCTCCCTGGGCCCCTTTAATCCCCCGGGGGGACGAAAAGGGGAGGAAGGGGGATGAGGGGGACATTGGAGCAGAACAAAGTCCCGGTTTAAATATTGGGTTTTCTACCCCGGTGACAAAGAGGAGGGGGCAGGAGGCAGCTGGAGGGGGTGGATGGGGATGAGGAAAACGAGGCCCGATGACTCCCAAGCACCGTGGAGTATACCGGGGGAAAAGGAGGCAGGGAGCCCCTCGGATTTACTTGGGCAGAATTTTTCCCCAGCCCGCTTTTTTGCCTTTTCTAGTGAAAACCAATAATTTAGCATCCGCAGAGGGAAAACTTCTGGCTCTCCCCCTATTGGGGGCCCATGCTACCCCTTCCCCAAAATTTGGGGGCCTTTTTCCCCGCTATTGAGAGGGGAAAAACAAACTCAAATTTCTATAGGGGAAAACCTCCGTAAAACATTGGGCCCCTGCCTAAGTGCGGCATCCCCCCCCTCAGACGGGCCCCGAAACCGGGGGGGGTTTCCCCAGCGCTCACGTACAAATGCCGCGGCTTGCTGGGGAAGGGGGGGGGTAGGAGCCCGTAAACCAAACTCCATTTAGCAGTAACCAAGCGGAGTCACAAAAGACAAACTTCCTTCAAACCCCCCAAATTTTGGAAGGGGAGTCACCAGCACATAAAAAAACAGCAGCAGGACATGTACAATTTCCCGGGAAACCCAAAAGGTTTTGGCCTACTTGGACAGCAAATCTGCCACCCCAGTTAAAAAGAAACCCCCTGGACTACTGGGCACCAAATGGGGTGTGGCCGCAACTTGCCCGTTTGCATGGAGAAACTGTCCTGCCCGCCAGTAGTGTGGGGAAACAGACGGTGTTTTTAGTGCGGCGGGGGGCCATTTGTTTCCCCAAGGAAACCCGCTTTCCACCCGGAAATGTTGAACACTGACCTTTGTCAAAATTAAAACAGGCTGGACGGCCAGGTTTTCCCACCCCAAACCCAAAGCCTTAAGCGTCAGCCCGGGTTCAAAAATAAACCCGCCTCGCCACTATTCTGATGCCGCCACCCCCTGATGCCCCACAAACTGCTGATAGTTTTTTCCATCTGCCTACCACCGGCCCTTTTCCAGGGACTGGTATTTTCCACCCACCTCAAAAACTCTTCATTGTGCCACTCAAAGTGCTCAAGCTGCTGCTGCTGGCTGTTGCCGGGGACAAACCCCCACTGTGTCATTGTGCCACCCCCTGCGGCCTGGAAAAAGTTTTGCCACCTTTTCCCAAAAGCATTGTGCCACTCTCTACCTCCCTGCCCGTTTGCTCCTTCACACCCCCCACTCTCTGCATTGTGCCACTGCCGACCTCAAAACTGCTGCCCCCCGTGACCTCCGCTCCCCATTCCCTTGTGCCACTCGTGGCCTAATACTATTTTTTCCACCCGCAGAAAAATTTAAAATTTTCCACTCTCTGACCCATGCTGCTGCGTGACTCCTGTCGGTTTCCCTCCACCCCTGTGTCATTGTTCCACTGTCCCGAAACCCCATGCGGGTGCCGGGCCGTTTACCTCCCACGTGTGATTGTCCACTCTGTGGCCCCAATTAATTTTCTTGCCCCCCTCCAAAATTTTCATTGTCCACGTCTGACCTCATAAATCGCTGCCGTACCCCACACGGTATCAATTTTGCCCTCTGTTTCCCCAAAAACTGTTTTTGCCGCCTCCCAAAAAATTATTGTGGGCCCCCGCCGACCCTCCAAAACTGCTGCCGGCCCTGGAAACCTCCACAAAGTCAATTTTGCCACTTCTTTGGCTTAATAACTTTTTTTTTTTCCGCCTCCATAATGCATTGTTTCCACTGCCCCGACCTCATACTGCTCCGCCGTGACCTCCACCCTGTGTGATTGTGCCCCTCTGTGGGGCCCAATAAATGTTTTTGCCACCCTCCAGAAAAGCCAAATTTTGGCCCCGTCTTACCTCAACGGGGCCGCCCTGACCCCCCCAAAATGTGTGATTGTGCCACCCTGTTCCCAAAATACTTTTTTTTCCGCCCCGAAATTCAATTTTGGGCCCCTGTCTGCCTCAACTGCTTTCCGCCGTGAAACCCCCCACTGATCATTGTTTCCACCTGTTCAAAAACTGTTTTGCCCGCCTCCATAATGTCATTTTTGCCCAAAGCCTGACCCATACCCGCTGGCCGCCGTGACCCTTTCCCCAAATGTGGATTGTGCCACTCGTGGCCTTAAAACTGTTTTTTCCACCTCCAGAATGCCTTTTTGCCGGATGTCTTAAAACCCATACTGGGTGCCCCCCGTGACCTCCACAAATGTGTGTTGGCCACTCCCTTGGCCAAAAAATGTTTTGGCCCTCCAGAATGTCAATTTTTCCCCTGCCTGACCTCATGCTCTGGGTGCCATACCTCCACACTGTGTGAAATTTTGGGCCCCCCCCTTGGGCCCAATATGTTTGCCCCCTCCAGAAAACATTGTTGGGGGGGGGCCAAATGCCTGACCTCATGGGTGCTGTGGCGCCCGCCCTCACCTCCACACTCTATCACTAATGTTGCCACCTGGGGCCTCAGCCCTTTTTTTTTTCCAGCTTTTGCTAGGGTTTAAATTTATCAGGCCCACATTCCCGCTTGAGTTTTTTTTTGGTTTATTTTGCCCCCTTAAAATGCCCAGGGGAATTTTTTTTTTTGAAGCGATTTTAAAGCGGCGGCATTCATGGCTGTCCCTAATACCCAAAACACAACCCTTGTATTAAGAACCCCAAAACCCAAACTCCCTCTGCATATTTAAACAAGGCACAACGTTTTTACAGCCCCGCAGGGTCTGGCATCCTGGAAAAAGCTGTTTTTTTAACGTGATTCGTGCCCCAAGTAAATTTGGGTTTCCCAAACGAAATTTTTTCAAAAATTCGGCCCAATGACCGAAACCGAATTTTTGAGAAAATTTGGGCCATCCTAAAACATAATGGGGAATTGTAATCTCATGCTTTTACCTCATCTTAGAGGTCGGTGAGCCATCCCCCAGAGGAAAGGAGAAAGGGTAGGACGAAATCTATTCAAGGAGTCCCAATGGATTTTATCGTATGGATTCTGTTCATCCAAATCCCTCAGACGAATCTTTGCAATTTGCTGCTATTAAATGAATAGACTCGCTTTGGCGCCTGTGCACGAGTGCTCTGACTTGTTCATTCGCACTCTCCCAGAGGACCTGCCTATGACTGTTACAGGTGAGGGTCTCGACCTGACCATTCGGGATATGTATGCAGCACCATCATATAATTTTTCAAATAATATTCAACTGAATTACTTACAGTCTGATAATTTAATGTCAGCTGAGACGAGTGTAACGTTTGTAACCCCGAAATATTTTGGCCCTGTATTTAAGCCCCTATTAACCTAAGCATGTCGCTTGTATAGTAAAATCGCTTATGGGAAATTTTGTACAACTAAGGTGAAGAACGTCCCGTCACAACAACTTGCTACTCTATATAAATTGTGAGTTTTACGTGGTTGTGACGAGTAATCTGAGTTGCTACCGTTGTAGCGTTCTTTAGCCAGGCACGTATTTTGATCTCCGGGGTATAGGTCCGAGAGCATTTGCCTTTAAATATGTATCGGTTACGATCCCTGGCAGCACTACCCCGGAAGTGACCACGTAATCTCTTCTTATTCAGACATGCACAGTGAAGCGTTTAAGCAACGCCTGCTGCCGCATGGTCCGTTTCTCAGACATGCGCAGATATATATCCCGGCAGTATAACCGGAAATGCACATGCTTTTCTATTCCGACATGCGCAGTCCAATATCACGGAACGCCGGGTAAATTCAACCTTCAAATGAACCCGGCCATAGGATAAAGTAGAACATATACCAATTTGGGAAACATTAGGGCGCTTGTTCGTGTATACACATTTGAGGGCCAATAGAGGCATTTAGAAGGAAGCAGAGATGATTTTGCTCTGTATTCCCACTAATCCTGGTGCCATCATACCAAAGATCTGTGCGGAGCCATCATACTTATACCTGACAGGGCTTCTATACAGCTAAGTATCGAGTCTCCCTATTGAACTTGTAAATGAAATATATGTATTTAAAGGTAAGGACAGGTCAGTCTATGCGTTGTATATAGCCGTACTCCTTTTTCCACAGCGAGAGTTTTTGAATCCCCTGATGAACTCCTAAAACTGTACGGTGGAGAAACGCGTCAGTCGGAGTAGCTGGGAATATTAAGGGTGCTATTATTACACTATATAGTTGATATTATCTGGTCCACAAAAGCGGAGCCGTTCCTTTATCGGTGGCGATTACTCCACGACGGATATTACACCAGTATCTTATCAATCTATGAATGTAGTTGTCAATCTAAAGGGGTTTAGATTGTACAATTTGTATGAAAAACGCATAGTAGAAAGTAATGTTTTAACAGGGATTATAATTTGCAGTGATATAAATGGATTAAATCCTCTGTACATTATATAATTTGCAGAATTTCTAATGATAAAGTATTGCCAGTTTTTTTAAAGTGGCCCCCTGTGGATAAAGAAGAAAATGGCGAACTGAAGCAAGCAGCGGTGGTTTCAGAGCGTTGAGGTTGGAGTCAGACTCAGAGTGACCCTTCAGACTTTCAGAGTGGTAATTTTAAAACAACTATAAGCAGCTTACCGAGCCAATATTAAATTCAAGTGAGGGAAAGGCACAAACATTGGAGCGCATTAATTGATTGCAACGTATTATACCTAGTGACTTAGAATTCTACAAAAAACGACCTGCCATTATATACAAAGTCTGAATCCCTGTCTGGCGGAGTGGGTAAACAGAACTCAAAGATAGCTCTGTACGACTTAATGAAAATCAAATTAAAGTAGGGAAGAATAAAAAAACATCTAGAAACACTTCCATCACTCTAAACAATTTGAGAGTAGCAACAAATATCAAAATTAGTATGGGAAGCCTTGACTTTAACTGCTTTACTAGGAGGACCACATCTTACAAACTCTAATATGAAAAATATCAAACAAGGACTGAAGTACGGAAACGCACACAATATCTAAGGGACCTTCAAGTAATTTAAGTGAAGTGAGTAGCATTTAATTATCTGTATATCTAAGTCCCTCAAACCCGCTAGAGAAGTAATGTCATCTGACGCAGAATCTCAGATACTAATTCACAAACAACTACAAGGAATCTTAGGGTAAGAATAAAGAGGTGTAACTAGAACTAGAAAATGGGTGTCGCCTGCCAGAATTATCAGGAGAATGAGGAGTACATATGTAATATTATGCCTGCCTCATCCTCTTGCAATGGTACCAATTCACCCCCGCCTTTTTTACAGGGTTTGAGAAGCACCCCGCGTCCGCCTGAGACCACCGTCAAACAATGAAAACCCAATCAACATCAGATAATTAACCTCACAGAGTGGCAACTAGAGTCAAAACAGAACAACAGACTTCTACAGAGTGGACCTTGACTGATTTGTGTCCACCTACCCCAATTTTAGTGAGTTTTTCAAGTACTAAAGATTACATCTTATTTGTGGCGAAAGCTCAATATGGCAATATAATATTATATAAAATCAAAGATGATATAGTGAAATGGCCAGGCTGAATTGGGTGTCCAAACGGACACAGGATCTCGCGTGAATACGTCTTTGTTGAGTCCCTTTATGTGAGGCGGAAGAAATGAATAGGGAGAACTAAATTGAAACTCAAAAATTAAGTGCGAGGAATTCCCCCGATAATCATTTGGCACACACGTGAAATTGATCTATTTTTGCAAATATTCTTCAAAGAACTCCGTTAATCTGGGTGAACAGATGTTACCATTCATATATATTCTCCAGTAGATGAATGAACAAGAAGTGCATTGTCAGCGACTGAGTGACGGGATAAGTCTAAAATATATTAAAAAAACCCCTCGATAAGGGGGAGAGATATAGTTATATTAAATCATGATATGTTCAAACTAAAATGTGTAACGATCTTCTCTAAGGACAAAAGGTGCATTATGATATCTACCTTCAGACCCAACAACACCCTTTATTATGGAGATTAAAAGGATACTTTTAGGAGGTCTTAGATGACATTCCTGAATCAAAACACAAATTCTAAATTCAAGATAGTCCCTCTAATCCCCAAATACCTACATCTCTACTTGAACCCAAGATATCCATAAGGGTTTCTATACTACCCCCGCTAAAAGGCATGACCAATATTCACGGGTGCGGTAAGTAAACATTAACCGCGAAAATGAGTGGGATCTATAATAGATAACATCTTGCAGGATTTTTGTAACCACACTGACCGGTCTAACATAAGAGACGCTTCGAGATCTTCATGTGCTCGCCGTCATATTAGGACGGGATTACAGTAAACAAAGAAGTACAATTGTTGTCTACTATATTCTCATGTATGAAAAGCTAATATAGTAAATCCCACATTGAAAGACTGTTGTGGGTATCCGGGCACAGTAGAATATTTTAATTTTCTACAAGAAGTATAGAATTTCAGGCCCATATCGCTTGTTGTACAACAAATTACCTTGATATTTGGTACAACAGACATAATTAGGTTTTTAGTCTTCTGCAACAAGACCATTTCCACCAAGCTCATTGGCCCCGCAATGGAGCCCCTGCGCTCCCAACATATGCAAATCTGTTTCCTGGGGTGTTGGAGGTCCACCTTCTGGTATACCCAACCAGGAGATGATCAAATGGACCACGCCCAGATTTTATACTGGTGGACAGGTAACACGTTGATGAACATCATCATCCTATGGGAAGGTGCAAGGTCACTAGAGGAGTTTTGTTGCATTCAACGTTAACAAAAAACAAAATCGGTAAGCATTCACATTTGAAATCAGTAAAGGATGCTTACCCTTGCTGTGTCCACATCATTAAAGGATTCAAATGGTAATATCCATACAGATATTTATAGGAAACCTACAGCGACTAACAGCCTGTTTAACACCTGGGACAGTTAACCATACCATTTGCGCAGTAGGAGAGGAATACCGAAGGGTTCAATTTCTGAGACTAAAAGAAAAATTGCGCTCCAAGAATGATGACATTTAAAGTGGAGTACCAGTCAGGTAATTATTGGAGAGAGAGATATTCTTTAATCACAAGGATTATCCCTCAAGAGACACTTAGAATCAGCTTACAGCATGCCACAAAAACAAAAATAGTGACAACATCTGCTACGAAATGAAAAGATCCAAGAAAATAAAGACAATAATGCACGTAAGGTAATTGCAACCTTTTATGACAGAAATCTTGGAAGTGTGTCAATATCCATAAAAGAATACTGGGGAATTTATTAAAGTCTGGATAAGGATCAAAAGGATAATCTTCCCTCAACCCCTTGATACCCTATCGGAGGGTAAGAACCCATCAAATGAAAGACAAGATCCAATAGTCACAATAACATCAATACCCCTCAAGGCACATGCCTAGAAAGGAGACCTAATCGGTAATGATTTAAATGTTGGGCCGAGAGTATGTGGAGTAGCCTTTCCTCAAACATATATACAAACAAATCCTTTCACAAAGTGCCACTAATGGAAAACAATTTTTTTGACATTACGTGATATTAGCCCAACTGCAGGACAGAAAGGAGTAGTTTAACATGTGTATATGCCAATCCCACTTTATGAAAATTTGGAAAAACCAATGATAGAACAGTTTAAAAGACTGGGTGGGAGGAACATCTGTAGGGAAATAACGGAGAAAATAGGAGAGAGCACCGCCAGTGTGATCCGAACATTGGAGATCTGAACACATAATGTGAATGGAACTCGCGTTTTCTCATCTTTAGAGGTCTTGAGACCATCCCCAGAGGAGGAGAATGTGGAAAGACAATTCTGATGTGAAATATGCCCCAATTGGATTTATCGTATGGATTCCTGTTCATCCCAATGGGCACTCAACGATCTTTGCAATTTGGCTGCTCTTATTGAATAACCTCGTGCTTACAGGGTGCCTGTTCCCACTGCTGCTCTGTCTTGATCGCACTCTCCACAGAGGACCCTAAATAACTGTTCCAGACTGAACCATGCGATATTAACAAAGCACGCAAATTATAGTATTTATTCATTATCTATGCACAGATTACCTACAATTCTGAAAATTTAAAGTCAGCTGAGGACAGTTGTAACTTGGTGTAACTCCGAAATTTATTTGGCCCTGTATTACAGCCCCCAATTAAACCTATGCATGTCGCTAGTATAAGTAATCGCCTTTGGGAAATTTTTTGAAAGAACTACGGGTGAAGACGTCCCGTCACAGACAACACTTATACTAATCTACATAAATGTGATTTTACGGGAGGTAGACGAGTTATCTGTGTACCGTGTAGCAGTTCTTTAGCCAGGCTAGCTTAATTTGAGCTCCCGCAGTGTAGAGTCGAGCTCGTGCCTTTAATATGTATGTTTACGACACCTCGGCAGCACTACCCCTGTAAGTGAACACGTATCTTCTTTTTCAGACATTGCCCGGCATTGAAGCGATTTAGAGAACCCTGTCGCCGCATGGTCCTGTTCTCAGACATGGCGCAGTATTATTCCCGCAGTAATTAACCCCGGAAATGACAATGTCTTTTCTCATTCCGGACATGCGCAAGTCCAATATTCCGGACGCCGGGTAAATCAACCTTAAAAGGAACCGCGGCAATAGGTAAACAAGTAGAAAAATACCAATTTGGAAACATTAGGGGCTTTATTCTGTTATACATTTGAAGGCCCATTAGAGGCATTTAAGGGAAGCAGAGATTGTATTTGCTCTGTATCCCTCTTATCCTGGGTGCCCAGCATACCAGCGAAAGGATCTGTGGCGTAGAGCATCATACATTGATACTGTACAAAGCTTCACAGCTAAAGTATCACATCTCCCTATTGAACTTGTATATGAAATATATGGTAATTAAGACAGGTTGATATATGCGTTTTGTATATAGCGTAACTCTTTGTTCTTCCACAGCGAGAGTTTTTGTTGAATCCCCTGATAGAACCCTAAAACTGAAATCGGGGGGAAACACGTCGGTATAGCTGGGATATAAGGTGTTTACATACAACGGTATATAGATGATAATATCTTTCACAAAAGCGGAGACCGTCCTTTATTCGGCTATGCGATTACTCCCACTGAACGGATATGTAGCAACAGTAATGCTGTATACATCGTAGGTATGTAGTAGGTAATTAAATAGGGTTTTAGATTGTCCAATATATAGACATAATCTATGTAAAAGTTAAAATGTTTTAACAGAGGATTATTGAATTTGCAGTTATATAAATGGTATAAAATCCTCTGTTCATATAAATTTAGTCAGAATTTCTAATATGATGGCAAAAAATAAGCCCCAATAGAAAGTTGAAGCCAATGTCTTCTCATTTTTAATGTGAAAAAAATTCCTTCGCTCGACTCCAATCTGCAATCGGAAAAATCCGCTAGGATCAATTGACCCCGTTCCACTCTCCAGAATCCTAGACAGCACTATAACTTGTTAAAATATTACGCCTCCAGAAAAATCATCCAAACCCATTTTTGAACTCTGTTAGAGTGAATTCATCATGACAAAGTTTTCCTCTTGGCAGAGAGTTCCACACGCACTGCTCCTCACAGTAAATAATTCCCTTTCCTATGTTTATGTAAAAACTTTCGTTCCTCAAGGACTATGAGAGTAAGCCCCCTTGTTCAAGATACAGCCCTGAGTAATAATGAAATCTATGTCAGAGTATCTCTATATTGACCTTTGATGGTATTTAAACATATTTATTATGTCCCACCCGAAGCCGTCTTTTCTCTAAACTTAATAAACCCCAAACTTGTCTAATCTTACTGGTGTATTGTAGGTCCACCCGTCCCTTCTTATTATTTTTGTTCCCGCCTTTGTACCCTGTTCAAGCTCTACATTGGTCTTTCCCTTGTGTCACTGTGGCCCAAAACTAGTTACACAATAATCAATGTTGTTGGTCTTCACTAACCAGTGACTTGTAAATGGTTAGAATAATGTTACTCATCAAGGTTCTCTATGGCCCCTTTTAATCACCCCCATGGATCCTATTTGGGCCTTGTGCAGGCTGCTGTCTGACACTGCGCAGGCTACAATTCAGGTTATTACTGTTCCACCAGAGAATCCACAAAGGTCCCTTCTCCTTGTCACTTTTTTCACCCAGGCGTACTTTCCATTTAACATGTAGTCATGTAATGGATATTTTACTCCCCATGTGCATAACCTTTGCGCATTTAGGCTTGTGGCTAACCCTCATCTGCCATTTCCCTGTGCCCCAGGCCTGCCAACTTAATCCAGATCCCCTTTGTAAGTACGCGCACATTATCCTCTATTGTGAATTGATTTACTTCACAGGGCATAGTATCGACTTGCAAAGAACGATATTCTACTGTTTGCAATCCAAGTGTAAGATCGTTCATGAAAATGATTGAAAAGATAGGGCCCAATAGCTGCGGACACCTTGTGTACTCCGCCACTAGTAACAGCAATCCAGTCTGAGTATGTACGGTTAATTACTTTGTTTTCTATCAGTGAGCCAGTTGCTTGTATAACAAAAAGAAAAGCAAAGATACAGCTCACCACAGTCCTCCAAGCGTGTGCAGCAAGTCCTTCGGTGCAGAGAACCAATCACCCGCCACAGGGTGCAACAACGTTAAGTAGAAAAATAGTAGTAGTCTGGTCAGCACTGCAGCTTAAAAAATAGTAATCTTTATTGTCCCATATTAAAAATTAATTACATATCTCTAAAAGCCTATGAAAACAAACATTGAGAAAGTATTGACGCGTTTCGGGTCTGTGCCCAAAAAAAATAGACCCTTACGTCTATGACTAAGGGTCTTATATTTTTGGCAGACCCCCACACGAAACGCGTCAATAACTTTATCAATGTTTTTTCATAGTCGCTTTTAGAGATATTATTAATTATTAATATGTGGACAATAAAGAGTTACTATTTTTTAGCTGCAGTGCTGACCCAGACCTGACTACTATATTCAACAGAGCCAGTTTGCGTACCCACTTGCACATATATTTTCCCCAGGTCCACGGCATTCCTCATTTCTATATGTCCACCAACCTTTTATGTGGCAACCACAGTGTATCAAATGCTTTTAGAAAAATCTAGAAAATTCTGTGACATCCAGTTCCCACCCGCCGATCCATTCTAGCAACTGACTTCCTCATAAGAAGTCTGAGAGACTTATCAGACGAACCGATCCTTCATAAACCCAATGCTGAACGGTCATTATACATTTATTTTCAGTTAGATACTCTTAGATAGCATCTCAAGAACAGAGGTAAAACTTAACTGTACCGTTATTAGGTGTTCCTGAGACCCAACTTTCTCTGGAACTCCCTTTATGAATATTTGTACCGAGTACATTTGCAATGACGCGCAAGTCTTAGTGAGGTACATACCCCTTATTATACAGACCATAAATAATAAGAATAATGTGGCCTATCTATGACATCACTAACTCCCTTAGGTACACGTGGGTTGTATGCCATCTAGGACCTGTGTATTTGTCTAAATTTTAAATCTCTTAAGACGGAGGCTGCAACTTCTTCCTAGGTTAGACAAGAAACTTTTAGTTGGGTAGTTATACCTCATCCCGGCTGTTCAACAGGAAAGCTCATCCTCCTCGGTAAATACAGTTGGAGAAAAAATTGTTTATAATAGGTTTGGCCTTTTTTCTTATCGCCCTCAACTGTCTCTGCTCCTCCCATTAAATCCACTCCACTCTCTCCCTCGTATTTTTCAAAGGGCCAACATTTAATGTCATACTGCAGTCCATTACAGTATAGTCAATTCCAGTTCAACTAAAATGGTGGTTCAAAGACCCCTTTTTCCAGGCACTTTTTTAAATCTGGGGGTCCAGCCGAGTGTTTAAAAATGGTCCATACTATGCGGTCCAGAACAAGTATAGTCAATGTCCATTTCAACAAAAATGTGATGAATGAAAGGACTCCTCTTATTCCGGCACTTTTTTAAATTCTGGGGTTCATGCATTGTTTGGGTGTGGTCACATGCTGCTGGCCCAGGACAGGTTATATCAATGTCCAGTTCAACTAAAATGGTGGTTGAAAGACTAGACTTCCATTTTCTTCCTTTCTTTCCGGCATTTTTAATCTGTGCAGTCAGACAGGTAAAGGGTCATCTGCCTGCGCTGACCAAGGACAGGGATTTTAAGTCAATATCCGATTTCAAACTAGAAATGAAGGTATCAAAAAAATACTGCCTTCATGGCAAGTTTTCTAATTTGTGGGTCATGCAGCGTTTAAAGGTCATGCAGTGTTATAAAGACTAGGTGATAGTGTGAATGATCAGTGACTATTTTTTCATTCTGTGACCTTTTATAACGTCATTTTTTTAGATCTTGCCTATGATGTAGCCACGTTTCCAGTTTACTGAGTTGTGGATTTAATTCAGCTGTCTTATCTCCACCCTTTATGGGTGTTAAGAATGAAGTGTTTTTTGTTCCTCTCCATAGACTTTAAATGGTCATCGGCGATAAAACTTTTATTGACTAAAGGCTATCGTCAAGATAATTGCCGATATCGACTATCGAATCGTTAAACGATAGTTTGACATAATCGCTCATTCACAAGTGGTCTCATGGTCTCTCTCTCTCATCTCACTCACAGCTGCTCTTTAACTCTATGTAGTAAATAGGAATAGTTTGAAATGCGTTATACTCTATGGTTAAAAATGTATTTAATGAGTTTTTTTTATTAAATCACTGATTTCTGCAATATGCACTAAGAAAGTTCCCCTACTTCACTCCCCTGTGTTCAGTTCCAGTATGCTTTCTGCCACATGTCTGCAAAAGTTGTTTAGTCATGCTACTTTGCAGAAATGTAATCAGCTGCAGTCACTCAAGACTTTGGCGGGAAAAACCATGTCAACACAGTGGTGAGGCAGATTAGGAGGTAAGTATATAAGTTCGGGTCTCTTCAGGTCTCCAACTACAAAGTGGAGTCTGGTCACTCCAAGGGAGCTTGTTTCTACAAACCTGTGGAAGTAGTTCTTCTCCCTGATTATCCACCTTCAAGAGTGGTATGTTTACCACAGAATATTTTGCGGGTTGCGAGTAGGTACGTGTTTTGGAAGCAAACGTCACTGATCAGAGTCGTAATTCCAAAGACACCGGGGTGCGGTACCCCACCGGCTGGCCTCAAACCCACACTACCGCCATGACAAATGCAAACAAATTGTAAGACGTCACGTAATCACGCGCGAAACAGAATGACATGTTTCACTTTTATCCCCCTGGTCTTATTGTAACACACCTTGGATACCGACGCGTAATTCATAGATTTCTCTAGTGTATATAAAGCCGCAATAGTGTGGTGAAATATTGCACGACACTTAGTGCTGACAAATAAGCTGTTTGAACATACCCTGTAAGGCATGTTCACACGGCCTCTGTCAGCACTATATGTCCGGCGTGTGTCAATTCCGCCAGGTGTTTTGAACCACGCTCTGATCACGTGTAATTTCAATAAAAGCGCGGTTTCCAGACTGCAACGTTGCCCCATAGACTGCTTTCACAGCGGCATGTCATCGCCGCAACAATTTGACATTGATCCAATTTACCCCCCACTACGTACAAAAAGACGTTCGTAGTATTGAGTATGCACGTGATGACAATACTTAACTCACCATAGCTCTGTAGTGAGGGAGCTATGTAAATCTGTAATTGTGGCGCACATTATCGATGAGTAATTATGCGCAGTACGTGACAAAATACGCACACAATTATGCATGAAAATAAGCCATGTTAACATACCCTTAGGGTATCCGTGCCATCATCTGCAAGTGTCAGAGAAGCAATCCATCATATTATCCTCACTGTGCTGCCTCTGGGCTCAGAGGTCAGCATTAACCCTTGATCTTCCCTGGCCACATTGGAGTGGACATAGAGAGTGAGGAAAGGATTATCTCACAGAAGGAAATTTCAGATGAGCTGTGCATGACTTTGGATTCTCAGGACTTAATGAGATAATAATAGACCCCCCAGACCTCACGCCCATTGGGACCCAGTTTGCCTTTCGCCTGGCCCAAGACCTATAACAACTTAGGATTTTCCAGCGCACTATTAAGACAAGGGCAATCTCTACAGATGAATAGCGTAAATTGCTGCACATAAGGGACTTAATTTGAGTTGGAGGATCACATGTATCCTGTCATTACTGTCACTGAGTGCTACGACAGAAGCGGTACAGGTGTATTGTAACTTTTGAATGCTAACCACTGCCAGAGCTGACAATATGAATTTTGGTGCCCTATACAGCCAAAGTGCCTGGGGCAATTTTCATGTCAACCATGCACCACCGCCATCACACATGTTGGTAGCCCCACCCCCCCTTTAATGTGTCCAATTTCCTAGTCCTGGACAATATAACTTGTGTTCTGGCCTGAAACAAAAAGATTTTGAACGCCTTTCCAACCATTCCAAGGTAGACTCTTTTGGAAGGGCCTTAGTCTAACTCTAGACTCCTAAACATTTATAATTTTGGCTAATTAAACGAAGACCTATGAGTGCTACATATCCCATAAATTATAAAAAGGTAATAGAGTAATTCTATAACCTCACACTACTACATCCTCGTTTTGCATGAGAGGTTTTCCAGATCTTAAAAAAAATAAAAAACAACTGATCAAAGGAAAAGCAACCATAACTCCCCCTATAGCTGCAAGTCGCTTCAACACTACTGCTGATTTCCTACTCAGTGCAGCAGGAGACAAAACATACAAAAAGTTCACCTGACACTGTATAACCAATCACTGCCTTTTAGTATCCTCAAAGCCTTACATTCTCAGAGCAAAACCTACTGAACGTAAAGATTTGGCTTGCATTATCACAAACGGGATGCAATATGAATCACTTCTTTGAATGTGCAGGGAACACCATAGAGTGCCTCGTTGCACAGTTACGGCTTCTTCTGGGACTGTATTGGAGCCGTTCACAGCGCGCCCGGATTTCTTGCGTGCTTAATTTGTGTATTATTTTATTTACAATTACAAATAAAATAATACAAAATAAATAATAAAGTGCTTTAGTTCAGCAAAATCAACAACACATGTAAAACAATCGAAACGGGCGGTAAACAGTAATTGTTAAAAACTAAACCACATCAGTATGAGCCATTAACACATCCAGCAAAGGAGGCAAAAGTGGTCTATTGCACATAATATATAATATGCACAGTTTGCCAGTAGGGCTACCTATTAATTTATTACTTTTTACTTTCCCTTGAACCCCGAGCTATCATACAATTTTGATTTTATGATCAATGATTTGCATTGCTTCAAAAATTGGATTATAGGCAAAAAATCAATCAGATTGTTGGAGCAGACATGCATTCTACACCTTTCGTGATATTGCAAAGTCTTTAATAAGCTCTTTATAAACGATCTGCCTAGTAAGGACTCATGGCTCCTATAGAAAATTTTTCTATGTTCTAAATTAACCATTGTTCACATCTCAGTTGTAAGAAACGCAGATAGTTCTTTATCAGCTGAGAGCTTGTGCTACATGCCAAATCTCCTACTGTTACCGAAAGTTGAGGGTGGCAAAAATCTTAGGAACGCAATACCACAGCCACATTCCAAATATTCCAAGAAGGCTACTAGTTCATAGATCGAGTTTATAGCACTGATAAGAATTGCGGACGCTAAATTTTCCTGAGAATGCAGGAGCTTCATACACTTTGCATATATTTTCACAGCTCACAGAGTACACACTTGAAAGTGAAATCGTTAGATTTGCCAAGGCCAAAGTCTTGCGCGGTGGATGTACAGTCAGGTCTTCTTCACTCATGGTTATCTCAGTTCAAGAGATGGTGAAAACAATTTTGCAGACTTCTTCCATTATGTATAAGAAACGACTGATTTCAGATCAGAAATTATTGTATCCATAATCACAAAAACATTAGTTTAAAATGTATACTACAGGATCATAGCAACACTGATGTCTTGACTTTCGTTTTGGCGAATTGTTGAGAGTATAAGCAGATCCTTCGGTATTTCGTGCAGATCTGCTACCGGGACTTAGCCTTAGAGAGAAAGCAGGGTCCACGATTGTATTCCGTAATATTTTTCTTCCATCAGATATGGCTTTAATGTTGGCAGCTCCACATTTACTAGATGGAAATATACCTTTAAATATGTAGAATTATATTCTTTGCTCAAAACTGTAAGTCTAATTTTCATCACCCAGAAATGCATGCTTAAAACAACTTGCCACGAAAAGATGAGATAATATTAATAGAGACCGATTGAGTATCTTAAAGTGCGATCACTTGTAATCTTATTAAGCCAATAAACTATTTTCAGAGCTTTTATGAGAATGCTTGGTATGTTTCTCCTGCACCTGGAGACGTACAGCCACTATTCTCTGATATCCATGCCACCGGTGTCAACTTAGACCATGCATAGATCTTCCAACTTCTTCAAACAAGAGGTGTTCCATCAAAATCGGGGCATGCTGCTAAACATATGTATAGCCTGATTACATCTTCCGAAAAAAAAGTCCATCATTTCCACGGCAGCTGTGCAGCAGACATGTCCACCCACAAGGTTTTAAAAGAATGGGCAGCACATAGGGCCCAAATATTGCCATGGGATATCTCTCTCGTGAAATCTGGCACTTAAACAACCTTTTAACCTCACACCATGTTTGTGCCATTGTGCATCACCCCTGTGCCTCCTGCAGTCTTTCAGGGTCAACACCATGTTCTCCTAATCTTTGAAAAAAAAATAATTTCTGATTCTTTCTTCACCGAGTCTACTATGGTAAAAATCCAAAAGTTCAAGATCCTTTCCTGAATATCCTAACTTCTTTTGTGGGGGGTCTCTGTGAACATACTTAAAATAATAACAATTTAGTTGCGAAAGATCTGGTGAATTCATCACAAGTAACAGAGAAATAAATAGCTTTTTTCCTTTCCTAAAGTATGGCATACTAAGAAAAGCAAACACAAATATTAACTCCCCCACTAAAAAACCCACCTTGGACAAATGGGGTACGTCTGTGTGGCGTTTAAGGAGTTGAGAGTGGCGGATCGCAGCCATAATCCCTCTACACAGCTTGCCAGCTGTTAGAGATGTCTAATTGCAGCTTAAGACCTGGGTGGATACAGTTGCGCACGGGGAGGACTCTGAACAAAGCTCACATGTAAGCCCAAACTGCAAGCAATAAAAACTATGCATTCACCCGCATAAAAAAGGACCCTCAGCTGATGTTCCCGAATGGTGTTTAGCACAAAAATAGCGTTATTGGTCGCAGCACAAACGATGCCAGTTGGGCACAAATATCAAAACAACAAACTGTTTGAATTTTTTTTTTTGGCCAACCAAAACACAACACAGAAACCCGACATGTTTGATATTGTCCAGCTGCATTCAAAGTCTGTAGAAGTACAGAAGACATAATTTGTTACCGAAGATTGAATGACCCGCAAAAGACAAAACACTCCCGCAAACATGTCACACAAGTACATTTTCATTTCACATACTTTGCCCCTCTTAAGTCAACTTATAATTTTTTTGCGATTTCCCAAATATTTACTACTGGTAATATGAATAACACCACTGTGAAATTGACATCTGTCCTGCAAAAATAAAAGCCCTCATTGTCTATGTAAGTGGAAAAGAAAAAACGTTATGGATTTTGGAAGGGCGGGGGGAAAAAATGAAGAGTAATATTTTTTTTTCTTTGGAATATAAAGGGTTAATAAAATTTATTTTGAGGGGCCCAGAAAGATAGTGTGCGGGAAGTCTTTTCCCCCTTTTCTTACTACCTTGACTTTTTCATAGATATCTTGAAAAACACTGTCTTTTGGGGACAAGATTTCCAAGGTTTCCCAAATAGTTACCATTATGAGTCCCAATTTCTCTCTGAACTCACCCTGAATGCCATGTTATGTGTGTAAAAACAGTGTCACACCAAAAGTCTTTGCAAGAAGCCATAAACTATCCACTTTCTTGCCAAAACTTTTTGCATCTCATAATAACTCCATGGTCACCTATGGACTTTTGGAGTGTTTTCCCAAATTCCCAGTAGTTTTTTCCTGTGTTGTGGGTTTTGTTCATTCTCCGTAATTTTCATTACAGGCGAGTCATTTTTGCTTTGTAATAAAATCAAAACATCTTTCCAAAGAGGCTGCTTCCCATTTTACTTAGGGGGCTTTGAAAAGCCATGCAAGTTACACAATCATACTTGTTCTTTGCCCAACTTACCCAAAACCCCTTAAATTTTCTCACGCCATTTTGGATGACTTCATGCGCTTGCCGCAGACCCCCTTATTTCACCGGGCCCCGTACAGGAGTAACCCCTGTACTGCCTGTACGGCGACCCTGACCACTGCCATGTGTATTCTATCTTGCCATGGAAGTAAAGAGGCCTAAGATGATTTGAAACCGTTTAACCTTATGTCTCCTGCCTGTTATTGCTGCACCGCACATCAAGGGCACCTCGAACACCATCTACAGAGTGTGCCCCGGAGGAACAACTAGCACCATCATCTCCACAGTGCAGACCCCCTTTTCACTGGTGCCTGGTGCTATGGAGCATAAAGGGGTCGGATATAGGCATTAGTGACCAGAGTGGCCAGAGTAATAGCCTCTGCCTCCAGCCCTCTCCTCTGCTCCCCCTGCCGCTCTGGTTCACCACAAATTGGCATCACGAACAGGATGAGCTTAGTGTGACCTGCCTCCAATATGTGCCACCATCTCTAGCCATCTTGTTAAGCGAGAAGAGAAGCCACTAATTTTCTTTAATCGGTTTTCTATGGAGTAGTACTAAAAAGAATTGGTTTTTGGGCCAAATGAGTGGGTTGCAATTTTGTTTTGCCACATGTGAAATGCAAGAAAACGCCCAAACCTTACTTTGGGGTGACCTGAGAAGAGTTTGGTGAGTATTTCCTGCCCCCAAAAAGCAGAACGGTGCCAAAGAAGAGAAGTGGGGCAAATATGGGCGAGTGGTTTCCTGGCTGGTATCTCCCCCCTTTCTGCGTTCATGCTCCATTGTTTGCAAAGGGGTGAGTTGGAGTGGCAGCAATTTTGCCAGAGGAAACAAGACGGGTTTATGGCACTACGGTTTACCATTGATCAGGTTGATCCACCCAGTCCTGAACTATGGAGTTTCGGCAAAGAACCCCATATCTTGGAAGAATTGGCCCTGCAGTTGGCGACTGTATGAATGGAGGCTGCCTTGTGGTAAAAGCCGACCCAAAAGGCTTAAATGGGGGATTCCCCATGGGACCGAAAACAGCACCAGAGCCTATACCTCAGGTGATTGGGACCCATGACCCCCGCTGCCCCACAGCTGCCCAATCCAGCAAGTGCCAGGCACCCAAATCCAGAGAGCCAAGATTTGGGGGAGATGCATAGGGCATTAGCAGCACCCGTCTGTATGGGGGAACCCTTTAGGACCAATCAATGCCCCCGAACCATTTCAAATCACCCGGGGTTGAGAAAGTTTCATAAAGGGCGGAACGTCGCCAACTTCATGATTGGGATTAACACCTCTGCCATTTGAGTCCGCAAGTGTCGCACTAATGACTTAGTCCAGTGCTTCGACATTCACGCTGGCTACGGCGTCAAAGAGGAGAAGACAGGCCATGATGTCTTTGTCAATGGAAGGTCCGTGAAGCGCTTGGACCTACCAAGAAAATACAACAACCTGGTACCTGGCAAAAGGGTACAGTAAACCAAGTGTATGTCGTCACGTGGATACTAGGCCAAGGGTTTGCAGCAGTTAGTTCTCCCTGTTCATTTGGTGGAGAATGAGCTTGCCCCTAAGGGAGAAGTCTGGAGTGAAGAGGAGGAAGAAGTTGCAGCCTTCAACCAAGAGCCGAAGGAGGTCATTACCTATCCAAGGCAAAGTGCAGCAGTCAAGGTGCAGATCGAGCCAGGAGATCGCTAAGGCCAGGAGAGTTAGTTCCAGACAGCAATAGAGCTGTTGGAGGAGTGCCACCGGTGGTTACACAGGTACTCCCTGTACCAAAGGTCAACATAAACAGCCCATATTCCAAAAAGAGATTATCAGCAGCAATAAAAATACATGAAAAAACTGAGTGCACGCCACAGACCAGGATCAAGGTCTACAATAAACCTCAAAAAATGCAATAAGGCAGCACTTCAAAAAAATGTGGAAGTTTATTCACCCAATACCAGCAACGTTTCGGCTCTGAACAGAGTCTTTCTCAAGATAAACACACAGTGCTCACAAAGTGATATATATATCTGACTCAATCCAATGCAATATTCATTAATCAATTAGTGTACAGTTAAATTATCAATAAACAAACAAATATGAAGCATACATGAAAATGTAGATATATAATCACATATTGTCATTCAAGTGAATTATTACATGTAAAGAAGTGTATCAAATAACCATATGTGAAAAGATCATGTGTACAACATGAATTATACAATGCTCATAGTGTATACAGTGTAATTACAGTGTAATTATAAAAAAATTGCAGCTGCTTACTAACTGAAACAGACGATCCGGCCGCACGTGGTCTCGGCGTCTCCATGGGTGTAATGCGCAGGGGCAACTAACCCGAAAGACGCAGACGAAGTGGAATCCAAACGCCGTCATACTGTCACAGCTGAGCTACTAACTGCGCATGCGCCACATCATGGAGCCGCGCATAATACAAAAAATAATGCTATTAAATCAGGAGCATTGATCAACATGTTAAATGAAGTTCTAAACATATAGCTAAGTATATATATATATATATATTTATATATATATATATATAATATATTATATATAAATATATAATTTATATATAAATATATATATCTAATATATATAGCTCAAAAAGGGAAAATGGTCATCCCATGGGAGGAATTATGCATTACCCAACAAATACACGGCACCCCACCTAGCGGACAATTAAACCAAGGCATCACCCCGGTCACAATGCCTGAAAGGGGAGCCAAGAACCTCAGCCCCAATAATGGGACCACCTGAGAACCTTGGCCACGTATTACCAAATGTATATAATGGGTGCAAATTCAAACGACAGCGCTATCAAATAAACTCCCTAGACCAAGCAAGGGGAAAATAATTAAGGACCCAAAAATTTCTTTTCCCAAAGATAATTACAATACCAAAAAACTCCTTCCATAAGAAAATACTTTACTCCTGAAAATGTATTAAATACAAAAAAAAAAAAAATAAAAAACACCCCAAAAAAAGGAGACGAAATAAAGAACAAGTAACAGCCAGAAACGTCAGTCCAAAAGTATTCCAAAATTTTTCAAGGACGTTTCAAAATTTCTAAATAATCAAAAAAAACAAGAGAAAAAAAAAAAATTAGAAATAAATCAAAAAACTTTAAAATTAGCCTTATTGCACCATACCAAAAATGTTTAATACAAACATTGCAGGGGAAACTATTGCCGAATATAAGTATCAAACCCTCTAGATTTAATGACAGCCCCATCACCTATATTGTTGCTGCCCAGGACATTTCCTATAGTCTGACTGTGCCCAATGTCCCTCTCACCCCTCTGGTAGTACCATCAGCTGTCCCTAATGCACCTGCTGGGGTGCATGCGCAAACTCCTGCTTCTATTAGGGTGAGGTATCAAGATTTTAGTCTTTGGGGCAAAAACATCTCCTTATGCCGAGCTCATTTTCTCCCCGGGACCCACACCGGGCCACAGGGATCTCCGCAACAGGCTATTCTCTGGCCTATTCCCCCTTGCCATAGGTTCCCCCCCCCTTCCAACCAAGGTGTCCACACCTGAATAAAAAAATGCTGAGCCCCAAAACCAGCCCCTGCATCAGCCCCAAATCCGGTGGTACGTTTCCCGCTTCCCCGTCACCTAAGTAAGTAGATTCCTATTCTAGCTCACACCATATTTTGATTTTAAAGTAGTCCGCTGCAAAATTTGTAAAGTATGTGATTTGATGTGTCCGCGACTACTCGGCTGACCGTCGCTGGTTTGTTATGTCTTGTCTGAGTTCTTTCGGCTGAAAGTTACCCTTCCCACCATCATTTTATTTGACAGGAGTTACATGCACCTAAAAGTGTGAAAGAAAAGTATTTTAAGAGGGTTTTAAAATTATATGTATGTTCTGCCTAAATCATTCCCCCAAATTTTTTTTTGTGTTGAAATGTTTTTGGTGCTTCCCTTGGTGAACCATTTAGAAAAAAGCAAAAAAGTGTATGCAAATATTTTGTAATGTTTTATGAGGTATTTCAAAGGATTTGATAGCAAGCGTTGACTTCTAAAAAGGGATATAACAGGATTTAAAATGTTTTACAGTGTATAAGTACTGTTTATCTGATTTATCTCGGAGAATTTATATGCTGACAATGTATGTTTTAGTGCAAGTTCAGTGCTGCTAGAAGAAAATTTGAAGTGCTAAACGGGTGAAATCTGTTTATTAATTGGTCAAATATTGCTTGAGTGTCTGTTTTTCTTCAGTACTACTATCCCCATCATGACTGAAGTATGATGAGGGTTGTACCGTGCTTGCTTTGGCCCAAGGGTTGGAGTAACATAGAGAATCACATTCAGAAGAAATTGTAGCAGCACTAACCGATTGCTTCTTTCGTATATTTTTAATTATTCCATATCACTGGCACGCTAGCATATAGGCATGGAGAGACACCAACACAGCCTAGCATAGCACCTCCGTTTAATCGATATATATATGATTTCTGCGGACTCTGCAATATATTTCCAGTGGTGAAGTTTTGGTCTGGTGCCAATCTATCTTTTCTTGCTTGCTGTAACATAGAGAACGTGTGTACGCATTCACACACGCGCTATGATCAGCAATGTGCTCCCTAGTGTTGTATAAGGTCTTGTGTATAGCAAGCATCTGTCTAGATAAGGTAATGCACTACCCATCATTTTTGTGTCTGATGGAAGTTGTCTGCATTTGTTGTGATACATTATGTCTTAAGTGTGTCCTATTTCAAGGCTGTAGGACCATGCTCAGTTGTTTGTCTACCTTTATTTGGGCTAGAGGTATGACTTATGCATGAAGCCTGCTTGTTTATGTTTTGTGTGTCATTGAGAACTGCTTGAGCTTTGTCATGTCAGTGTCTGCCTGGGACTAGTCACCCCAGCAGCTATGTTGCTTGATTATTGATGCTCGCTGTTTCTCTATTAACGTGTTAGTCTTGTGTGTTTAAGTTAGGCAATTATAGTCATAAGTGATAGGTTTTATGGTGAAGTGATTTGTGTCCACCTTATTAGGAGGTATGCTGTCTCCATTGTTGTAGGTTTTGGCAGCGGGCTGTAAGGGTATGTTCACACGATGTACTGCGGCGCTTACAGTACGTGTCGCAGTACATCGTGTCTCTCAGGAGCTCGCACTAATACGCGCGTACTCCCGCAGCGTGGGGGCCGGAAACCCATCAGCCCCATTGACATTCATTACTCACGGTGCGTATTTGCCGCAAGTACTTGACCTGTCACTTATCTCCCGTGCGTACAAGACAAGCGTATTGTAGGAGCAGGGAGATAAGGCGTAATCCATAGTTCTCTATGAAAACTATGGATTACCGTAATTTCACCGTGTCAACATACCCTAATAGTGTTGAGAGATGCACGTAGCTAAGCAGAATTACTAGGAAGGTTTTTAAATAGTTTTATAGGAAGTTTTATAGTGGAAAAAATGCTTTAAGGGAAAAATGTGTTTCTGAGATCTAGATTGTTCTATTTTGAGGTGATATTTGTGAATATCTGAGGTGTATTAAAAAGAAAAGTATACAAAAGGGAAATAATGCTCTGGATTCAATAACTTAATAATGTTCCTGTGAATTTAGAGGATGCAGCTGTCTTAATGGAACATACCAGATAATGTGTCTTGTCAGGACTTGAAGTCCAAGACTCCTCCATCCCAAGCCACAGGTCTTCTTACTTAGCTATTTGGTCTTCTGGACAGCTCCTGTGCTGAACATTGCCAAGTTCCCTGTTTTCTCAGCCTTGTTCCTGGATCTCCTGGTTTGCTCCACCCATTTTTAATTGGACTTTCTATTTAAGGCCCAGCCTTGTACTTCCTCCTTGTGAGATTATTGTGCTCTGTTGGGAATCAAGCCAGTGGCCTCCTCTGCTGCCTTTTCTGGTTTCTACTGTGCATTGACCTTTGGCTTTCTTCCTGACTATGATTCTTGCCTACTCCAAAAGTACTGTAACCGCCTTCACGTGTAACAACCTCAGGGTCTGCTGACCACGCTTCCTACAAGTAAGTAACCTAGTAGTTACAACGTAAGACTCCAAACCAACTCCAGATCGTTACATGTTGTGAGGCGGGTACGTCACTTTATAGACCTCATGATTGTTGATGACCACTTTTCTTTGGTTTGGCTCAACACTAATCCTTTTCTAAGGTAGTTTTGTCCGGGTCACCTGTGGAGAAGGCGCTTTGGTTTGGATAGTCCGGTACTTGGGGATTTTATTGTGGATCCCTGGTAATGTTTCTTAAATTAAAGGGGTTTTGCCACGATGTAATGTTGACGTGGGATCCTCCAAAATGGGTATTTAATCACTTTTCTAAATATATGTGATTACAAAAATTGCAGCCTGAGAAAGCTACAGGCTGCCTTACCTGCCCTTAGTTACTTAAAAGCTTCTATTAGATACGACCTGACAAGAGCTGCGGGCCGGGCTTGCGCAGAGAACACTTCTTATCTGATGAAAGGTAGCTGAAGAAGCTTTCAAGGCACCAGGTAGAAATATGTAGTCTTTTGTATACAGAATCCACTAGTTGTAGTTTGATTATCTGAGTAGATCCCTGCTTTATCTGATGACAGGGAACATGAAGGAGCTTTCAAACTGCTGTGGAGAAAAGCTGTTGTCTTTTGTATACAGAATCCATAGTTGTAGTTTGATTATGTGAGTGAACATTTCACATGATCCCTTATGCAGGGCTCTGTGCTCTGGCTGTGTCTCTCTCTCTCTCTGTCTCTCTCAGCTCAGTGTGGTTTGTTTACAATTGCTTCTTAGCAGATAAGGCACTTCCTGGCAAAACTCCTTTAAGTTGAGCTGTGTGAGCTGCTAATGTGTACAGCTAAAGTATCAGTGACAGAAATTTTATGTTGAATAGCTACATCTGCACACAGGAAAAGATGCTTTAGATCTGCAAAAAAAAAAACACAAAAAAAAAACAGACTATTAAAGTCACTAGGTAGTCAGAAGAGGAATAAAAAGAGAAAACTAATCTGTAATCTATGTTTTACGTAATTTAGGTATATTTTTCTATACTTTTAGCAATTGTAAGGATTGTGTGGAGATGTATGTATCCTGTTATTTGGGGTGATGGATGGGTATGGCACCCCCCAGTTGTTATGTTACTTGAACAGCGACATGTTATTTTCCATACTCCAAGATTGAGCTATATTGCTCCTTGTACCAATGTATATATGTTTGTGTATAATATTTTCTTTCTAGGCTAAGTAAAGTGTTAACTTTTATGCTCTTAATGTGCTTGTGAGAAACTCTTACGTACAAGAGCCACATGGACATTTTGTTCTACCTCATTTAACCCTTTACTTTAAATGCCTGCAGGAGACGCTACCCTTTGCAAAGAGCTGCATGGACATTATCCTTTCCCATTCCCTAGTTTAACCCCTTCCCGACATAGGACGTATGCATACGCCCTAGCGGGAAGTTACTTCCCGCAAATGGATGTATGCATACGTCCTGGCGCTCGCGCTGGCTTCATGCCTGTCATGGCTGCGATAAAAGGGAAGGG
>JAODAL010038244.1:0-39442 GCA_025379985.1 Phyllomedusa bahiana
GTGGAGGAGTGAATCTCAATACCAATCCTTATACAGAGTTTCCCCTGAAACAGACAGCCTTTATTTTCCCTTTCAATTTCACACAGCTCAGGGGAAAAGAAAAGGAGAACGGGACACCAATCACAGCATAGGGGGTGTGTCCTGAAGGGTTAAACAAATTATTGGGCACCAAATACAAAAAAAGGGGGGGGGGGCAGCCCCGGGTGCAGTTTTAGGGTAAAAAAGCAAATTGTTTTTTTTTTTTTTTAAATATTTCGGAATAAAAACCCAATTGAAAAAAGTGTTATTTTTAGATGCCCCCATTTACAGATATGATCTTTGTAGTGAGAAAACCCCTTTAATTTTTAAAGAAAATGACCCTATGAAAGGGCTGAAACGAAGCCTCTTGTATGGACATGAGTGAATAAATATAACTTTTTTTTTTGAAGTGGTGCGGTTTCCTTTATTTTGTTTTGTACTAATGCCACAGTTGACGGCCTTAGTTTAACATATACGTCAGGAGCATTTTCTGGCTTATGTGTTCAAAGCAAGACAAAAACGTTTTGGGACACCCCCCAAACATTTTCTTGGGTTAACCACATAACATTACAGTGATAAAACTGGAGGTTTGGCGTAAACCCCCGAAAAATACATTTTTTAAGAGGATCTCCTAACAAACATTGATCTGTCAAATGAGGAAACCATTTAATCCGAACAACCTAAAGGGAAAAACAAAACTACCCCAAAAACAATAAAAAAACAAGAATCCCCTTTTTTACAAAAAAAAAAAGATTTTTATTTAAACATTGTAAATTTTCATTAAATGCCTTCAAACATAACGCACCACAATCCACCGACTTCCAGTCAAAGCCAACAGTAGTTCATTCTTGCACAGTCCATGAGTTGGGGCAAAACTCCTTTCAACTTACATTAAAAATACCTACTCAGCTCTTGCGGGCAAGGAATGGGGGAGTTACACCTCATTTCTGATCACTAATGAGTGATGAAGAGCATCAGGAGAATTATATGAAAAAACGAAGAGAAAGAAATGATTTTGGATTTTTTTTTTTCAAAAAGTACATTTAAAAGTTTTGGAAACACTAACAGAAACATCAAAATGATACAGGTGTACTTTGCGGAAGGAAAAGGCTACATTCCTGAAAGAGAAGACGTCAGGAACCAGCAAACCTGTCCTGCTAAAGAAGTGTGGGGGTGGGGAGGATTAAAGATCAAAGCCTTTTGTTTTTTTTTTAAACACAAATTCTTTTTTTTTAATTGAAAACGCAACAAAGAAATAAGCAAAATCGCAATGGATACCCGGGAAAAATTTATATTTTTTTAAAGGCTAGATAATTTTTTTTTGTTTTTAGGATAAATGCAACAGAGGTCAATAATCACAAAAATTTTTTTTTTAAAGGTTAGAGAGAGATCAGTCAATGGGCAAATAAAATCTTTTTAGAATATTACTGATTATTAGTTTTTTTTTTCTTCTTTTGCATATGGGCACAGAACTTGTAAGAATGGTAGAAATAGGACAAGAACATGCATAATATTAACTACACACCTTAAAATGATGAACCATGCAGGTCAATAGTAGCACTAATGGTCTACGTCTGATTCAAAAACCACACAACTTCATTGATCACGGATGCATGGTATAAAGTATCAGGGAAAACTTTGAAACGCCCCTTTTTCTCGCTACGGAAAAAAAAGGTCATTTTTTTTCCCTATGATTTCTAACTTGCTTGAATAGTATGAGTAATGAGTATTTAAAATATTAGCAAAAATCTGCAAAGGTTACACTATTTTTTTTTGTGTTCCAATAAGTTGCACGTCTTAGTAGAAAAAGAAAAACCACGTCAACAGCGATGAAATAATAAAGAATGAAAAGAAAAAAAAATGTTTGTGCCATATTTCATTATCATAATCTGGAAACCAAAGTTTCTGATTTTTTTTCTTTATCTTGTGACACAGTAATGTAAAATCAAATATAATGGCATACATATGGTGCCAGAGACTACAAATTATATTTAATATATATATATTTATATATATTGAAAAAAAACTGCCAAAAATTTGTGTTCTGGTATCGCAAGAAACAGAACAAGCGGTTTTATTTTTGTCTTTCTTGTTGTTGTTAGAACCAGTTTTATCTCTGTGTATGTTTCTTGAAATATGGGAGTCAAATGCTCTTCTTATTTCACTCGATTTATCCATGAAACATTTATACAAATGGGTTAAAAAGTAAAATAAAATCTTTTCTCTTTTTTTTTTCTATTTTTAGCCTGACATCAAAAGAGGGATCCGAATTTCCAAATCCTCATTTTTCGCTTACGGAAAGGAAAAAATTTTGAATGTAGGCTCTCCTCTTTCCCAAAATTCCCAACCTGAAATGTTAAAACATCCTTCACCCTCTATAAAAAATAAGTTTACTCTTCTTTATTTAAGACAGCTGCCTCCAGAGCAGCTTCTCTGCGGCAAGCGCTGTCTGTACTTAGTGCATTTAAATGAGGATTTGTATTGCACGTTTTAGAGTCATTATTCAAGGCACTTTCAGAGTGATTAGAAGGCCGGACATCTCCTGAGCCCCCATTTAGCTGGGAAGCTTGTGTTTCTTTTTTCCGACTCGTTCTTCGGGCAGAGATCCCCTTTTAAGAAACAGCAGATGATTTGGACTCTTCAGATTGTGTCTTAAGCTCTTTGGCCACTTCGGCTGCAGAAGTGGCGTATGCCGGCTTGGTCTACAGATAAAAATAAAAAGAGCTCTTACTTCCTAATCAAAGAATTTCGCAAATCTTAAAAGGCTTTACTGGTATTTATAACTTAGGTCCTACCCTTAGGACAGACCATCAATGAATGACCCGTGTGATTCCCACCAATCGGCAGAAAGTAGGGGACTAATTGGATTATTTTACTGTCTATATAGTGCTATACCCCACTGTGGCTGTGCCTGGAACTACAGCTTAGCTTTATTCACTTGGAGACAAAGTGCGACATGTATGAACTGTGCAAATATCTGGCGTCTTTTCATCCCGATAGCAGACGCAGCCCTATTCATACATGTTTAAATATATCTTTACTTTGGCATTTCTAGGCGCATTACTGCTGGAATAGGTATACCACTTTCAAGTGGTATACCGGAGCCAGAAATGTCACCCTACCGCTAAAATGCGCCAGATTTATGACCCGCTGTAGAGTGGGTTCATAAATCAGGCACATTCTATGCCATTATTATGCGCATGAAATTTGGCATTCACACGGCAAATTTCATGCTTGTCGCCCAAAGTGTATAATAAAAATATATGCAACTTTCTAATATAGTGTTTTAAACAGGGCTGTGGAGTCGGAGTCGTGGAGTCGGTGGCTATTTTGCAGGAGTCTGAGTCGTCATAAAATGGACCGACTCCCAAAATATATAATTAGTTGGTCCAGTTAGTTTGATGCAGTGCAAAGAGCAAGAGGAATTGGTTCCAGCCAGTGCTACTGCTCCCATATCTTCAGCCTCATCACATGAGGAGTGTAATTGATGACATGGAGCAGGCAAAACGCTGCCACAGGAGAAAAGACTCCAGTCCCATGGCAAACAGATTTCATCAAAATGTTTCACCTGCTCTCAAAGAAGTAGAAGAGTTCAACCATTTATCAGACCTGACTGTGGCTGAGGCAATTCCTTTATACCGTGACATTGTTAGAGATGTTGCCCCTGTGGTCATCGCTTTGCCCCCAACGCAAGTTAGTGTAGAGAGGTCGTTTTCTAGCCTGGAAATAATGAGATCAGATGTGAGGTCATGTATGCAGGATCTGATGGAAGCAATACTATTTCTCAGAACAAATTGAGACTTCACAAATATTCTTGCAGTGTTCTGCATATTTACAATTTTTTTGTGTCCTAAAGTCGTATCCAATGAATATATTTTACACTGACAAGAAAAATGGTAACAATTGTTTGAACTTGTGACTTTCAGGCTCCATATCTCTCCATCCACTACAGCTTTGTACATGAGGCTACTGTAATTGTATATACAGTCATCTGACCCATATTATACATACATTTGATTTGCAAGTATTTAGCATCTGCTTAGTTACAATTTTGCTCCTAAAAATCAGTGTTAATTTTTATTATTTTGTTAGTATTTGGTAAATCCACCTTTGGATTTCAATACTGCCTGAATCCCTCAGGGCTCCAAATCAGATTCGAGCACATCTTGAACAAAATAGGATCCCATGTCTCTTCTACACATTCCTAATGTTGGTGCAGACTGGACTTGGATACAAATACAGCTTTTTCTTCAACTCTACCCACAAGTGTTCAAAAGATCAAAACATTGTTACCCTTTTGCTTGTAAGTGTCTGTTGTACCTAAATAGCCTGATTATTGTATCATAAGGTGATAAACAGCCTGATGTTACCATTTTACTACAGTAAAGTTATTACTTAAACATGCGCCGTGTATGTGGGAGTCAGGAGTCGGAGGTTTGGGAAATTGAGGAGTCGGAGCTTCGGCTTGACAACTCCACAGCGCTGGTTTTAAATATAATTTAAGATACTGCTGCTGTATTAAAATAAAAACAAACACACACCCCACCACTTACTGCTGTTCCAGCAATGATGCTTTTGGTGGTCTTCCCTGTTCTTCTGTTTACTTCTTGGGAGTGCTACAGGGGTTACTTGACATTGCCAGACATCACTATTCTGAGCCCTTCACTTCCAAACACTGATAGTGATGCCAGGCAATGGCAACTGACTGCTGCAGTACTTACACAAGCCAACTTCTGTCAGTAAGCAAAAAAACAGGGAAGACTGCCAGCAGCCTCATAATTGGAAATGTGCTAAGTAGAGAGCTGAGTATTATTTTTTTTTTTTACTACAGTAACAGTACCTTAAATTTATAAAAAAAAAATAAAAATAAAAAAAAATGTGGAAAACCCTGAGAATTAAAGAAACTCCCAAAAATAGGTGGTAATAAAACACTGAACAAATCAAATGGCCACACAACATATTTCTGTTCCAACCAAAACAAAGAGGCACCCAACTGGATAAAGATTTATTTATTTTAAATTGGCATCTGTGGGAGATTGTATGAGACATGGCTACTGTCTCCAGATACAGCACCATGCTTCTCCATGGGCTGTGATTTGTACTTTAGCTCAGCCCTATTCACTTAAATGGGGCTCTGCTGCAATGGCCGGCAATAAATCTATTGGTATACATTTAATGCTATATACAGCACTATGACTCCTTAAAGAGGTTTTATTGTTTGGAGCTTCCAAACACTTAAGCTGATTTCAGATTCAAATCCAGGGGCGAGTCTCTCCTCTCAGTAGGCGTGTCTCCCCCCACTGAAGAGTTGTGACATCATCATTCTGTGTTAGCAGGGGAAGGGAGAGGACGTCAGCTTTGCAGACCTCCTGCTATGCTTCTGGCTGCAGAGCTGTCAGCTCCCTCTCAGGCTGCACAAGCTCCTTGTAACCAGTACCTCTGCAATGATGTAAGCAGTTATACACACAGCCTGAACTGGTGAAGAAAGTGTTAGAAATACTCTCTGCCCCTCTCCCTCCCCCTCTGTTATCAGGCAGGAGGTAAAGCAGACTGTATAAGGCTGTGTTATATGGGGGGGTGCACAGGGTATAAGACTGTGTTATATGAGGGGAGAGTGAATCTAGCAGTTAGTCAGTAATTGCCCAGATCCTTTACATAGAACTATGACTTGGAGATGAGCACACAGTGGAGCTGAGACAGCCTTCATTATACACACACAGCCATCTCAGGCAGCTCATTTCTCACAGCTCATAGGGGAGTGAACACAGTGTGGAGGCAGCCAATCACAGCGCAGGGGGTGTTTCCCATCTGGGGGCATGTCCCAACAGGCTGAATAACATACAAGTCAGCCAATCACAGAAAAAGGGGGCATATCCCGTCCACTTGCAGCAGAAATCACTACAGATGCAGAGGTTAGTTCATATCTGCAATACGAAGTGATTTAGATAAAACAAATTGCAAAAGTGCTTATTCTTATTGTCCCCATCATTTGTGATATCATCTTTGTAACGAGAAAACCCCTTTAAGGTATAGTATTTATTTTCAGTTCAAGCTACCCACTAGACAATCACAGGCTTATTACCATCACACAGTATCCCTCTCATGTAAAGTCTACCAGAATATGTACCTGACATGGCCCTTGATTCTTGTATCCTCCTCTTCCATAGTATTTGCCTCCTCTTCCAAATGTTCTTATAACTGGAGTCGATATAACTCCTCTGGGGCGTCTATAAGTAAATACATGCAAATGCATATTATGCAATTAGAAAGGTTTTTTTTTTTTTGTTCAAAAAGGAATCAGGTTCACACAGTATCTCCCTTAGTACAGCCAAGTAGCTTCCTGAACTTATTAAACCAAAACTCTCATATTGTATTATGGACCTTCTCATAGCAGCATAAGGTTAAACCAAAAAAAAAAAAACTTAAGGAGCTGGAGAGTTCTATAACTTGGTCTATGTACAGTCATCTGGATGAGGTATGAAAGTGTCGCCAATATGATGCTCTCTAGTTGCTGTAAATCTTTAATACCTAGCATACCAGGATAGCATGAAGGTGACAGGAGAGTGTAATCACCTTCACTGAATATTACGCTGTTAGTATTGAGAAAGTCTACACATACCCTCTGTTTGGTCCACCAACAGAAACCACCTGTAGTGGAAATGGTCCTCTGCCACGGCCACGTCTTGTGCCTGCCCACTGGCCAACCACTGTCCCAGCAATTTCAAGCTTCCCTCCCTGAGAAGGAATGGGCTGGACTCCTGAAAAATATGTAAAAAATACAAGTGTGAAAAATTCTTACATAAAAACCTGCTGGTGACTTGCTTCGAAACAGGCTTCAAAATATCTACAATATAACACCTAAGAAGCGTTAGCAGTTGCACTTGAACAGCCTCTGCTTAGATTAAGATCACGGCTACGTTGTCAACTCCATTTTTCTGTTCTATCATAGGCGTGCTGGATTCATTGCATGATGGACACTTTGATTTACTGACTTGTAATGGGGTCTGCTGGGCACAGCTGTGTGGCTATTGCTTTTTATTTAAATAGCACTAGTATATTACACAGCGCTGTACAGCAGTCACATCGATCTCATTTGGAGCTCACAGTCTAAATTCCAGATTAACCGATCAGTATGTTTTGGGGTGTGAAAAACCAGAGTACCCAGAGGAAACCTATGCAAATATGGGGAGCACATACAAACTCCATGCAGATGTGCTCTTGGAGGAATTTGAACCCAGGACCCCAGCTCTGTAGTGCAACTGTGCTAAGCACCGAGCCACCGTGCTGCCACTTTGACAGAAATAACAATGCTGCGCTATTCTTTGCCAGTATGATGGAATCTGCGATGGAGGCTCTGAACAGAATCGTCAACACAGATAGGAATTTAGAAGAGAATAGTAGCGCCTGTGTTACTACAGATAAATATTACACTTGGGCATGAACCACTATTGACAGTGTCATATTTTCTTGAATTATAAACATTAAACAACGTGTTTCACGAGTAGATACGAGCTCGCTCCTTCAGGTTCAGCGAGCTCGTATCTGTTCGCTAAATGTGTTGTTTAATATTGTATAATTTAATAAAACATGACACTCTAAATAGTGATTCATGCCCAAGTGTCATATTTATCTGTAGTAACGCCAGCGCTACTATTCTCTTCTAAATTCCTTTTGGGTATAGGTTTCCCGTGGACCTGCATGTGCGAGGGATCCCCGTGTGGCTGCTATCGCGGTGAATTTTAAGATATCATACATGTATCTATGTGTTGTACCATTTTCTACAACCAGCCCTGGTGAGCAGTGATAATACTGCGTACGATGGAATACGTCTAATATTTTTGCACAGACTGCACTATAGTCATATAGTGATCCTACATACTTCAGTGTAGAGACCAGAAGATCAATAACTTGTTGTCTCGAGGGGATACATTCTTAGGCCTTCTAAGCTCAATATATCACTGCTAATAAGTCCAACCAATGACTGGTTTGGACTCAAAGTACAACACTTTACGTGGACTGGCATCTGTTTTATGCTCTGTACTGGCAGAAAGCCTATTGTGCTCGCCAATCACATTGCTTTTGCTACTTTCTTCCATACCGTGACATTTGGTTACCTTACAGGCTACCACACCATGAAATTACAAGCTTCCCACTATGAATGTAACATAGGATTAAAAATTAAACAAAAGAGCCGATATCTAAAAGGCAACAACCTTCACCGAGCCATCATATAAATCTATAAATACACAGTGCTGTGCCTAGAACTGTGCCCGAGGGGCAAGGGCATGACTCAGAGAATCCCAAAAATAGTGCATAAGGCATATCACTGTATATAAGTTTCCTGTAGTAAGAGGGTTGCCCTTCACTCACTCTAAACATCGGCTGCTGGTCTGCAAATCAGTGGCCAGCTGGCTAATTTAACCAGGAACACAGGCATGCTTACTCCAATTACTTTGTTTGTTACTAATATAGAGCTGAAATCTTCCTTCGGTAATAAGGCTACATGAGCCAAGTGCAAACTGAATGACCTTAAATCAACCTCATCATGGCAGGGGATAAATGTTAGGCAATAGTCTCCCTTCCTCTAAGTGGAGGATCTGTCCAAGATTGTAGGCCCAAGTTAAGATCTGGTTTCCCTAAACACCTACCAGAGAATCCTCTTCCTCTCCCTGGAGGTGGAGGCATTGGTCCAAAAGGTCGTGGATACATAGCAGCAGGGTAGAAAGGCATGGCAGGTGGCGGTGGGAAGGGCAGTGGGTGATTTTGCCTGGAAAAGTGTAGCCCTTCCAGGATGCTTTGTCTCATTTTGTCCACCTTGGCTGCTTGCTCTGCCTGCACCAGAATAAAAAGGATGATGGTCATGCTTACATAGCTGCCATACAAAAAGCAATAAGGTCAGGTCCACACATGGCTAAATGTTTTCTGTGCAGATCTCACAGCAAGTCTATGGCAATTACATCAGAAAATCCACAGGCAACCAAAGCAGACTTTGCTGTAGATTTCATTCCTATATATTAAAAGTTTAAAATCCGCAACATAAAAGAGGTTTGGTGTAGACAATGTAATTCTAAATGAGGCGAGGCTGTGAGGGGGAAAAAAAGGGGTCCTCTTACCTACTTGTCCAGCGCGTCACTGCCACTCCAGAGCTGCTTGGAATTCATGCCTCTTAACTTCTGGGCTTGCAGCACAACACACAGGAGGTTTGTGCTCCATTCACTTACTTGGTGTGTTGGGACAAGAACCCAGAAGTGAAGAGGAGAGCATCCTGGAGAGCTTCTGAGCGGCAGTGGCGGAGGACGGGTAGGTACATGTAACACTTGTTTTTTTTTCTTTTTCTCTGCAGCCTGGCCCCATTTTGCAGAATTAATCTTTCTCTGCATGACAACCTCTATAATATGATATGCTGCAGATTTAAAAATCCTAAACATAATTTGCTGTGAAAATCCACAGCATGCAAATTAAGTTTAAGAGACCATCTTTGGGGGATTCTCTGGCATAAATTATAGTTTGGATTCTTATTTTAACTAGATTGCGTCTCTGGACCATTCCGGACAATTCTAAGTCCGTAGTATCTGCAGAGTCCTTGGTTTCTGTGTAAGAATATGAGTACAGACTCCAAAATTGTATCTAGTTCAAATGCGCTATATGTAAAGGGCTATTGCATAAACACTTACCATGGGCTCTGGTCACATACCTGACCATCACAGAGGTCAATTAGTGAGGCCTTTTCCCTGGTGGCTTTAATGAGCTTGCTCTGAAACAATTTTCCATCAAAGTACATCCAGGGACAGCAGTGCTCCCAGGGAATGGGCTGCCCGCAGGCGTCGTTAGCCAGAAGAGCCATGTCCACTCCGCTCATGAATAGGGCAGACAGCTGAATCCCTCGAGGGTCCAGGTTATCAATCTGTAACAAGAAGTTTATTTATGAAGGTATAGGGGCAAACAACCTAATGGTCTAAAAGTGACACTGGAAAATACATGAATTAATACACGGAACTAGAAGGGCGAGTTAATACATCATGTTATAGTATTTTGTCTGTAAATTTTACAAAACTGAAGGGAAAAGGTGGCAAAATTGCAGCGGGGGAAAAAATGTAGTTTGACCTGGACATGTGAACTGTTCTGAAGGCTTTGGTCCACTTTCTGAACCAGTGGATTATCACTATTTCTATATCCCTAGTACATTTACAAAAATACAGCCAAAGGACCTGTAGTGAAGTCTCAAGGTTTTTTGAGGTGTTCTATGGGTGTTAAAAAACACTGCACACTCTTAACGGGGTTTTCTCACTGTGCCGTTTCACAAGCAGTTATACACGCACTAGGTCCCTCAGGCTGTGGATGGTTCAATAGCAGCAATTATCATGTGTTGCATCTCTGTAAGTAGCTGAACTGTTACACTGACAAGTACAGGAGATCTTTTCTATTCAAAAAACAAAGGTTACATGTGCTGTGAGGACTGAAAGCAATGGCTTATCTGTAATCTTGTTAGAGACAATTAGTTTGCTCCAGAGCTTGGTCAATACATGGGGTGATATCACTCCCTAAGCTGTATGCTCTAATCAGATAACAGAGTTATGGTCAGGGCACATAAAAGGTCTCTAATCTCATGACTAAAGTAAAATCTATTGACTAATGTATTTAGAAAAAGTCTTCATTTCAATGTCCCTTCATGTTGAAAGCTAATCTTAGTAGTGGGAAAAGACCTTTAAATCTATGTAAATGCATAAAGGACATATTTGCTTTTAATATTTATACACTGATTTCCATGAGAGAAAAACCTTTTCTCCATATTTTGCCTTCTCCCACTAAAGTCAACATAGAAAAAATTGCAGTTTAATCTGCTACAAAATCCGCCCTTTGTGCATTCATCCTAATTACTTTAACTTTAGTTTTCTTGGAATTGCATTTTATAGAGAAAAAAAATCTTAAAAAATGAAAAATACATGTAAGCTGTATCATTGTTGTAGTAGCAATGCAATCCAAGGCTCGAGTTTTACTTACACGGGGAAGCCTAAAACTATAAGGACAAAAGGGGCATAGTGCTCTTTTTACTTATGGGTACATACAGATTTTTCATTTTCATCTGCCAATAGGTCCTAGTTGAAAACAGAAATGTTTTATATTTCAATCCTTTATTCTACAGGGATATTTGAATGCTGCGTTACTATTGCTTTACATAATCTGTATTTAAATACCAGTGGAGTGTAAAAGCGTTATATCTCCACACCCCAACATGTTGCTTCTCCCTAATGAGATACCTCCCCCCTTTTGAGCTACATTCAACAACTTTCACTTAGATAGCCAATAAGTTCTACTCAGCACTGATGAGGGGCAAACAGTCTAAAATCGCTGTCTGAAGAGGAACAAAACAGGCATGGCTTAAATCCCTTTTACATTACAAGGCTCAGTGAGTCAAATATGACTTGAAGATTGCTACATCCAATAGATTGTGTTGGAGAGTTCCAGCTCTTTTCCCATAAGCTTTTCACAACATTTACATAAACTAAACAGAGAAAGGAGAATTCACTGTAGTATCGAAATATCATTACCAATATTGGATTTTATTCATAACCAGAAACAAAATCAGATTTTCTGGTACTGGAAATTTTTTTCCTACCAGCATCAGAGGATGAGCTCACCTGATTATATAATGTTATTGTTATAGTTGTGCAGTTTTGTGCTTGACCAAAAGTGTAGTCCAAGGCTCCAGTTTTACTTACATGGGTTCTGTGTAAGAGTCACATTTTTAGTAGTTAAAAAAAAAAAAAACCAGTCCCTTTGGCGGTGCTGACTATATTTGGCTTTGGGTCTTGTATAGAGTGGAAGACAGCAGTGGATTTTAGACTAAATGGGGCACAGTAACTCTGACTGTATTAACCCCTTAGCGACTGGACATTTCAGGTCGTCTGGCTGGAGCAACATCTTTTGACGTTGCGGCAAAATAGGGGTTTTATGGCTCCCTGCTCCATCGCATGGATGAAGCCCGGGGAACGTCTCCACAGTCAGCCCTGGGGACCTAGAGTAGCCCCAGGGCTATCTGTGTAACAAGCCAGTGATCAGGGCAGACTGTGTGCTGCCCTGACTGCTGCCTGTGTCCGACACAGATTACAATGTATTAGCATATATGAATATGCTAATATATTACTCAGTGTAAAAAAAAGTGCAATAGTTATCCCTTCACAAAATAAAAAAAAACTAGAAAAAATTCAATAAAAATAAATATTTGATAAAAAAGTTATTGTGCACACATTACACAAAAAAAAAAAAAAACTTACATCTATTAGATATCTACACGACTGTAATAACCTGTAGAACTAATCTAACAGGTTCTTTAGTGTGAAATGTAAATGGAGTAAATAATAATTAACTCCCCCCCCCCTCAAAAAAAAAATACAAAAAAGTCTGCAGTAATTTATTTGTAAACTTATATGCCTCCCAACAATACAACTTCTCCTGCACAAAACAAGCCTCCATACAACTGCATCACTTACAAGATAAAAGTTATAACTGTTGAAACGCAGGGAGGCAAAATCTACAAAATGTAGGTGGTCATTAAGGCCTTTATAGGCCTGGTGCTTAAGGGGTTAAACTTTACTTAAAATTAGACCAAGCAGGCAGAAGATGTGCTAAATTTATCACAGCGGCACATGCTATGACTTAAAACATATCGATAGACATGTTAGACATTGCTCTCTTCCTTATGCCGCTTCTTGGTTGGTTTGCAACCAATATTTTGGTCAGAAGGGGGCATTGTGCCATTTTCTAACAGCTCAGATGCAGAAGCAACACTGATTGCAGCATCAAAGTGGTTAAATGAACAGGACTGGAGCCATCTCCAATCCCGGCCATTTATGGTGGGCATCAGCGGTAATAAACATTAAACACCCATCCAGTACTGAGTGCACACAATGCGTGAGCCCGCTCTCTATATCCTTTATGTCTTCATAATGTACTCAGATCTCCCACTGATTTCAATAAGAGAGTCCCGATCACCTCTCAGTTAAAAAAAGAAGAGGTTTTGGGGCTCGTTTGCGAGATTAGTGTGGGTCCCAGAGGTGGAACTCACACCTATCAGATATTGATGACATAGCCAATCAATGTGCCATCAATGTCTATGGGGAGCAACTGCTGGACTCCTGAAGACTATCTTGTGAGCCGCCAAAAGTGTTAAACACATAGCAAAGCGGATGCAAGGAATGTACAGCAGTTTTTTGGCACAAAAAAGGCAGAAATCTGGCAAACTCAGCTTAGTAAATTCACCCCCACTATATGATATCTATCTCCATTATTTTCCTCCTAATAATCATGCACAAGTGTACGAGCATTTACCTTGAGTTCCTGAAGCTGATCAGGCTCATAGAGTTTTGGTGACAGTGCTTGGGCAAGGAAGGCATCAAGTTCCTGGCGGCGGAGTATTCGGATGCCAGGCCACTGCACCATATACCTGTACAAGGTAACAAATGTGGAGAGAAGAAATTTAGATTTTTACATTAAATGGGAACCAGCAATTACTACTACATAGCCTATGTTATAGAGAACTTCCATGGACATAGATTAGTTTCATCGCACAGGACTCAGAGACACAATCTAAAAAAAAAAAAACCTTTTGAAGTAACAAGGAGACATAAAAACAAAGAACCTCACAAAAGCCTTGTAGTACAAAGAAAAAGTGCAGGACAGTCTGAAGGTTGATCTGAGGAGCACGTAGCAAACACAATTCCTCTACAACAGTGGTCTTCAACCTGTGACTCTCCAGCTGCTGTAAAACTACAACTCCCAGCATTGCTATACAGTCTGAAGACGACAGGGTAAGCTGGAAGTTGCAAGTTCACGGGTTGCACACGGCATTCTTTTCGATCTTAATAGCCACTGTACATACAAGTGACTCCTCTTCACCAATTCATGTAAATGGAATTTTGCTGACTCTAAACCTACTATATTGTAGACATGATGTAGAGCCTTACAGAAGTTCTGTTGCTTATCCATGTTGTGGAAACCAAAGTTTATTACCCGACTTAAAATTCATCCATTGGTTTTAGGAATGACTCATATGCAAGCTGAAACCCTCCCAAATGAGGTGTTTTTTTTAACGAAAAAAAATTTGCTTCACTGCTGAAATATTGATCATTTAAGGAACATAAAAAGGTCAGATTTTGGCAAGACAAAAGTTGTTGCCCACAGAAAGTCATGTGAAAATCCAACAAATAATTCACTTCAAGTACAAAGATATGTTTCATAACATTGGTGAATGAAGTTGTGGTGCTATTAGAGCCATGTTTAATATTTTGTGTGACTTCCATGAGCTTGAAGGACTGTGCGTTTCACCAATGATTCATACAATTTATTGATGAAGACATCAAGAATAGCAAAGAATGCAGTCTTACCTGCTCTCCAGAGTTCATCAATATTCTTTGGTTTTGTCTTCCAACCTTCCTCCTTTATCCTACCCCAAACATGCTCAATGATGTTCATGTCTGGTGACTGGGCTGACCAGTCCTGGAGCACCTTGATCTTCTTTGCCTTTAGGAACTTTCATGTAGAGATGGATGTATGAGATGGAGCACCATCCTGCTGAAAAATTTGACCCCTTTTATGATAGGGAATTTTAAGAGGTAGCTAATACTTCTTGATATTTTAGACTATTGATATTGCCTTCCACCTTGCAAATGTTTCGCACACCCCCATACTGAATGTAACCCCAGACCATTATCTTTCCACCACCAAACGTAACGGTTTTCTGGGTGTATCTTGGATCCATACGGGCTCCAGTAGGTCTCCTACAGTATTTGCGGCGGCTGTGGTGTAATTCAACTGAAGATTCATCTGAGAAATCCACCTTCTGTCACTTTTCCAGCGTCCATCTGTTTAGCAGGCTGTGGGTCTTGGCAAATGCCACACGTTTTTTGAATTGCCTTTTGTTAAGTGCTGGCTTCTGGGCACGGATTCGACCACGGAGGCCATTTCGAGAAAGAATCCTACAAACTGTTCTAGTTGACACAGGGACTTGAGGTGACCAGGCCTGTTGGAGCTGTGCTGAAGTGGAAGATGGGCTGGCTTTTGATTTTCGAACCAACAAACGTTCCTCCTGAGCAGTTGTCTTGCGGGGTCTGCCGGACCTGGGCTTGTCAAAAACATCTCCAGTCTCTTCAAATCTTTTTTTAATTCTTTGTACTTGACGCTGAGACACATTAAAGGTACAGCCACCTCTGCAGTGGATCTGGTCTTCAGCCTCTTGATAATCAAGGCTTTGGTTGCTGGGTGGATTTTTGGCAGAGGTCAAGTTGCAGTTCAAGTGAAGATCTGGGGTGCTAGAGTTCTTTTTATTTACACCCACTAATTAAACAATCAATTAGTGAGCACAGGTGAGGCTTTAAACTAGGATTGGGTGCATTTTATGACAAGGCGACAAAACTTTTGTCTTGCCAAAATCTGACCTTTCTGTGTTCCTTACATGATCAATATTTCAGCAGTGAAGCAAATTTATTTTCGTTAAAAAAAAAAAACTCATTTGGGAGGGTTTCAGCTTGCATAGGAGTAATTTCTAAAACCAATGGATGAATTTTAAGTCAGGTTATAAGCTTTGGTTTCCACAACATGGATAAGCGACAGAACTTCTGTCAGGGACTGTATAGCATAGTGGCATATAAAATCCCATACTTTTTTATAAATGATTGTATCTTTCTAGAACACAACAGGGCACAAAGGTGCAAAGAAAACTACATACAACCAAATAAAATATGTAACATTCTAAAGTCTATTGACTGTGGTCAGGAGTAATTGCTAGGACACTCCTATAAATAATTGTGCACAGTTTGACAGATTTTGTAATAACCAGGCAAATTGCTCAGGGCTATGGGGCAAAACTAATAAACAATGTTGACACCACAAACAGCAAAGGGGTGTTCCCATTTCAACCACTGGTGGAATATCAATAGGATATGCCCTAAACATCTGATAGATGTAGGTCTCAGAGGTCGGACCGATCTTTCGAAAAGGGCTCTGAATTTCTCCATGCAGAAGAGAGAGGTTACCGCGCACCACTGGCACTCTCCGCTCATTTCACTTCAAGTTCAGTAGCGTCCACGTGCGTGGTTGTAGTAGGAACTCCTATAGTAAAGGACGGAGACTGCCAGGAAAGTACGTGCACCTCTCCAGTATCTGTGGCTGGCTTGTTCCTTTCTCCTAACCCAGAAGTATAGTAAAGGACGGAGAGTGCCAGGCATGTGCGGTCACCTCTCCATTATCTGCGGCTGGCTTGTTCCCGTCTCCTAACCCAGAAGTTATGAGATGAGAATAAGCCTTATAAGCGCTATATCAACTATGGAGCCACCCATCTGACCAATACCAGACTAGATGTGGCACAGATCTAGTCAGAGTCCAATTTGGTAAGTCGGGGTATTAATCTTCCCTACATTCAAATCTTAATTTGCAATTTCTTTTCAAGTATGTGCCTCACTCCGAACTAGAGATAAATGATATACACATAATTCACTGCTGAGTTGCCAAATTAAGATCCAGGAATTGCTCTTTATCATGCCAAGAGTAGTAGCAACTGTGCGCCGCTTACCGTAAAACACAGCACAGCACCATGAGGTGAGTGGGCACGTTGGCGGGATTTAGCATGGCTGGTGTGTCAGATCGCATACATGCCAGAAAAGCTCTCATTCTCCGGTTCTTGTCCTCAACTGCTTTCCCCAACCAAAGTTTCTTCAGATTAGGACAAGTCCATTCCCTGAAAGCAAGGGCTTCCACTAGCTCGGGGGTCTGTGGAGACTTTCCCTTGTAAGCAGCCCACTCCTTAATAATGACTGGGTAATCTGTAAGGTACATGCAATATTAAAAAGAGCAATGAATTGCTTTTAATCTATTCATCTATATAGCAAAAACACAAGGCCACACTTAAAGCGCCAGGGCTGGACAATAAACTAAACTCTGTAGGAGGCAACATAAGCCCGAGTGCTACCTGGGAGAAGTAGAATAGGTGCAGCTCACTAATGAGCCTATATGCAGGGAAAAGAAAAAAAGAGAGGGGGCGCACAATAGTGTTATACTGTAACAATAGGGGTAATAGGTGGAAAGTGATGATATATTCTCACCTTTTGGTGTTGCGCTACTAATGTAGAGGCACAACACTCATAAGCGCTTGCAGGGCTATTTGTACCCCGTAGCCCTTACTACGGCAGCCGCTGGTCTCTGGAGCTCCGTTCCGTGAAAAGGTAGGAGACGATTGCCAAGAGGAAAAAAGGAAAAACGGACCCGGCGCACGTGCAGTGAAAATAAAAAAAGCCCAGGATAAAGGCTTTCAATTAAAAAGTTTTTATTCTTAAAATTGCTACTGAATTACCGATGCAAAATTAAAAAGTAATACTTCTGATGAAGATACTTCAGATACTTCTGATGAAGCGCGGGTACACGCGCGAAACTCGTTAAGTTCTGTTTATATGTTTTTAATTTTGCATCGGTAATTCCGTAGCAATTTTAAGAATAAAAACTTTTTAATTGAAAGCCTTTATCCTGGGCTTTTTTATTTTTTATTTTCACTGCACGTGCGCTGGGTCCGTTTTTCCTTTTTTCCTCACTAATGAGCCCACACGCCTTTCCACTAGGAAGGCAACTGAATAACAAACTGCACATTGGATAAGTACCAGTTCACATCAGTATGCAGAAAAGCCACATTCACAAGGCATTACGGGAAAAGAGCTGGAAGCTCAAGCGCCCCCTCTATTGGATGTATCAAATCCTCAATTTTCTTCTGACTCACTGAATCTTTGGAAAGCAAAAAAGGATGTTAGCCAAGTCAGCATAAATCATCTGCATACAGCTAATTCGGGGTTTTGGCCGTCTTCATTGCAGAGTTCTCTGGTGCACCATGTATAAGTGGCACCCTTTATATCTTCTTATCTGTATGCAATTATAATATCAGCAACCACACCCCTCATACATAGTAGTCGTGTGAGTGATTGTTTTATAATTATTTTTGTATTTGGACAGTCTCCAATTGCATTATATTTTGGCTTTTTTTCTTACTTGTGTGAACTGGTACTTCTCCAATGTGCTATTTTCTATTATTCAGTTGCTCTCCTAGTGGATAAGTGTGTGAGCTACTGCTCATTAGTTATCTGCATCTGGTATATTTCTACCAAGTAGCACTGGGGCTTACATTGCTTCCTACTGGGTTTAGTCTATTTCCCATTTTTCTGTGAAACATTTATATATCACCAACATATTCCAATGTGTTGTACAGATATCACCATCATTTCAACTAGCCCATATACCCACTGGGGCTTATAATTTAAAATCTAAGCACACTGACTCCGCTTGTAATGGTTTCAATAATTGTTTTTAAGTCTTCTGCCCTAAAGAAGTTGTCTTTTGCCTTTTGTGCTGGTTGCCAAGCAGAGCTTGTGAAATGGAGGGGCGTGTTTCTCCTTCCAGCAAGGAGTATCTTCACTCTTAGCAGACATGCCCACTGTGTGCACATGATGATTCATTCTGTGTGAGCTGAGGGAAGGGAGAGGTTCTTAGCTGTCCGAGATTAAGGCTATGTGCACACAGCAAATGACAAAATGCCATCCAAAACAGGAAGTCATTTCAGTATTTGCTGTGTAGACACAGCCCAAGGCATCATTAGAAATGAAAAGCTAAGTGTAACTCGATAGTGTATATCTACATTTCTCGCTCTCTCTACATGCTTTGTAACTAAAATGGGCATTTCACATTCAGGACTCTGGGAAAGATGGGCTTTTTTTTCTCTCTCACACATAGTGATATATCCTGCAGATTATTACAACTCTGACCTCTACATATCTGCAAAACAAAACTATACATGTTATCGGATTGTATTTACATGGGACTGCACATTCATCTCAATAGTTTTACATGGGACTGTGCATGTCTCTCAAAAGTTTTTTTTTATTTTATGTGGGGCTGCACAGTACAGCTGTGTTCTCGGTGTTTTACATGGAACTGTGCATCTGTCTCACAAAAATGTTGTACGTGGTACTGCGCATGTCTCACAAAAGTGTTGTACGTGGGACTGCACAGTACAGCTGTGTTCTCTATCTATGATTTATGTGGGACTGCGCGTGATCTCTTTCTTGACCTGTGCACTACACTGCATTGACATGCTGTGTGCGCTCCAGTCTGTGACCTGCGCGGGACAAGGCGCTCAGCCGACAGCCACTAACACATTAGCTGGGCGTAACCCAACCTGGGTTTCAACAGGATTGTTATGCACACACAAAGTTGGCCCGTTCTCATAAACCATAGCACTTTGCCAATAGTATCCTAGGACAGATATTCTTACATTTTAATTGTCCTCATTTTAAACTACGATATTTGAAGTGAGATAACCCCTTTAATGACCAGCTGAAGATTGTAATTTTTGCCTCCTTTGCGTTTTAACAGTCGTAACTTTTTTATTTTTTCAATGAAGCAGTTGTAGGAAGACTTGTTTTATGCAGGAGAAATTGTATTTTTGGGGGGCATAGTTTGAGTTTACATAGCAATTACTGCAGCATTTTTAAAACAATTATAAAGTGCTTTTCTGCATTCAATTTTTAATTATTATTATTTATTTTTTTTACACATTTCACACTAAATAACCTGTTAGATTAATTCTACACGTTATTACAGTAATAAGGATACTATACGTGCTTTGTGTGTGTGGAATATATTCTCAATTTTTGTTTATTCATTTTAAAAAAAAATTTCTACACTTTGGGCGACATGTCCCAATACGCAAGCGCCTTTTTTGGGTCTATTTTGCACCAAAACTTGACGCCACATTCTCGATGTAAATGAACTGAGGAAGTGCGGGTATACCGCAAGAAACGCGTTGAGCTTTAAAATCTATTTGTTGTGTGTGTCAGCAAGAGTCTGTTACACTTTTAGACAATAAAAGCGAGTTTGTTTCTACTAAAGCTAGTGAGAGATTGCTGTTCCTTGCATCTCGGAGCGCCGGATCCAGCTCCATTTTGGACATCTCTATGTTTTTAGATATATGTTTAGAGTTGTTATAGGGTTAACAAATCAGGGAGTAACCAATTTGGTTTTTCCCATGATCCCCTTCTTAAACCATGATCATTCACACAGAGATAGACCAAGAGTAAGGTATGTAATAACCAAAACGCGTCGGTCCGTTTTGCACAAGAGCACTTCAAGGTGTGACCCCTGTCTATGAAGGTGTGTGTGTTTTTTACCTATGCATTCTATTATGGACTATATGGAATGGATGTAATTCCCTTTTAAAATGAAGAAATAAAAGCATACGTTTTTTAAAATAAGCCGCACAGACATCGTCTATTGTGGATGCTGGATCTCTTTCTATATATTAGATATGCGCCTCCGTTACGCAATGCGCCTCGATAGAGGCATTACATAAACTACCAAGGACATGCTATGTGCCTTTTTAGGCGCATTAAGTTTACTATGCAATGTATAACTGACGCCAGACTTTTGAGAGGATCGGACTTTACACTTATTTAATGCGCCTAAAAACAGCCGCGGTGCCACCAATTTTCGGACATGTCACCCTTTTAGCTTTATTTTATTTCCATTAAGGGACAACTATTTTACAACTTTTTTTACACACTTCGTAATGTAGTAGCATACCCCTGTATGCCAATAAATTACACTATATGTCAGTATGACTGGATGATTTGAGGGAAACTAAACAATATTCAATAAAAATCTACTGATTTCCTCTCTTTCACTTTATTGATTATAGCTGTAAAGTCTGACAGCACTTTTATTAAGTCTTCATGCACAGCTGATATCTGAGGGCAACAGCTGCAGTAGGCACTGTGATCTTCAAGGCACCTATAACAGCAGTGATGGGGATGTGTGTTTTGGAGAAGGACACCAAAGTGGACAGCAACATGAGTTAGTGCATTACATAGATTTATCAGCAAGGCCATGGGGAGTGGCAAGACAGATTAGCTATAAGGAATGTTAAGAGTATGTGAGGTCTGTGCACTTGACTGAGTAATATACGTTGTGGGAGGATAAGCTGCACTGTAGGAACTCTTTGAGCATGTTTCTTCTTGCTGGCTGTTCTCTGTCTGGTTTTTAATTCAACTCCAAATCAACTGATCAGTACTTTTTTGTAGTGTGGGGGGAAACTGGAGCCCCCAGAATAAACACACACAAACACTCGAACATGCAGACTTCATGCGGATGTTGTTCATTGTCAGATTTGAACCCAGGACCCCAGTGCTGCAGGGTAACCGTACTAGCCACTAAGCCGCTGTGCTGCATACTTCTAAATTGTAAGGAGCTGTAATAGCGCTAAAGAAGCATATGGAGACGCACTGCTCACTGCATCCTCTGATGTTATAGAAGAGACAAGAAGGTTCTAGGGGAGAATAGCTCAGAAACCATATTGTGGAACACCAAGACCGTATGACTACATAGCATGGAGCCACAGGGACTCCACGTGCCTCTGTACAGCTTTCTGTAAGGCTGGGTGCATATTGTTCAGTTTTTCTGGAAATAAAAGATAATTAAAATCTCCTTTTCCTTTATACTTCTCTCGAACACAACTGCACCGTACAATTCCAGCAGAACAGAAGTTCTTAACCCCAAAGCCTATTTTTTTTTTTTTACATTCGTTTTTCCGTCCCCACCTTCCCAGAGCCATGACTTTTTTGTTTTTCCACCTACATAGAAATATGAGAGCTCTTATTTTGTGAGACAAGATTAACTTTCTAATGGTGTCATTTATCATACCATAGAATATACTGGGAAACCGCAAAAAATTTTCAGCGAGGCAAAATGGGAAAAAAAACGTACTTGCACCATGTTTGCGGGTGTTTTGCTTTTACGGCGTTCATTCTTTGGTAAAAATGATGTGATATCTGTATTCTATAGGTTAATACGCATTAGGCAATAAAAAAATTCCAAACATTTCCTACTTTTGAAATTTGCGCGGCGGCGCCGCCATTTTCTGCGACCCATAACTTTTTTGTACTAACACCTACAGACGTTTGTGTGTGGAAAAATTTTTTGGGCTGAAGTGTACTTGTTATTGATACCGGTTTGAAATTAATTTTTAAATCAAATTTATTCCAATTTTAAGGGGACGTGAAATGGCCCAAAAAAATTATATGTTGCCATTTGGAGTTTTTTTTTTCCTTCCTTCTACAGTGTTCAGCGTACAGGATAAATTAGGTTATATTTTAATAGATCGGATTTTTTTTTAGACGCGGCGATACCCAATATGTGTAAGTTTTTTTTTTAATTTGCAAAATGGCAAGGGGGGGGGGGGTTAATAGTTTTTTAACACTTTAAAACATTTATTTATTTTAACTGAGTCCACCTAGGGTTCTTAACCACTAGGAGGCTCTATCATTTTTACAGCCCAATGCATTGTATTGAAAATGCATTAGGGTGTACCAATAGGACATTTTCCCCACTTCCTGCCTGGGGCCAGACGTGGGGAAATTGAAAACATGGCAGCGATGGAAGCCTTCACTAGACTTCCAGCTGCCATGTTCACCTATCAGGACAGATCTCGGCGCTGATGTCCCGATCGGAGTGAGAGACGGTGTACGGCACAGTTTCTCATTCATTTAGATGCCGCTGTAACCATCAAGTGTTAGCTGCAATTAGCAGCTGACACCCACCGGCTATGTAGCATGATCTACAAAGCCCCTCACCAGCACTATGACATACTCATTCATCCCATGTCGGTGAGGGGTTAATTTAGTGGAGAAATCAACCGATGCATCTAGTTTAAGCCATTAAGGCTGCTTTCACACAGCGCAGTTTTGGTGCAGTTTTAACTGCACTCCAATTAAACTGCCTTTATTACCAGCAAGCTTCTTTCAGTTGTCTAAATTGTTCAGAAAGGTGTTTCAAGTAAGTAATCAGTTTATTACAAACACACTAATTGATTACTCACTTTCCAAACAGTTTAGATAAGTGAAAGAAGCTTGCTGGTAATAAAGGCATATAATTGGGGCACAGTTAAAACTACACCGAAAATGTGTGAAACTGTGTGAAGCACTCTAAAATTAGATTATGGCACTATTTCCAAGATAAACAAAAAAAGAGTTTAAAAAGCATTAGGCACTTTACAGAGAGTCGAACCTGTGGATCATTTATTTAAGTGGATAGAACTCTGCTGCCTACAGTAATTCACTTATTCAAAGTCTACTATTATTGGTTCTGTCACAAACAAAATCCAGCTTTTTCCCTCTTGATCACTCACGTTCTGGAGGCATCCTGTTCTTTCTGAATGCCAGGCGCTCCGTTTTCTTTCTGCTTTCTGCCAAACTAAACAGGACTCCGTAAACATACTGACGAACTGGCCTATAGAGCAGAGCGGCCGGAGGCAGGTCCTTGTTGGCTTCATCTTCAATTGTTACTGGAATTTTTATTTCTCCCTTTTGTAAAATAGAATTAAAATTTGTTCTATTTAACAACTAACTTTATTGTAAAGCTCAACACTTACTGTAATATTCTCAAAAGTAAAATCTAGTATCTATAAAAAACTTATTGTTTCCAAGTAGCGGGATATCACGGATTGCGCTGCATAAAATAGATACGATTACAAAAACACATAGGGTGACCTGTATGATCGAGGTGCTTAGAGGCCAGTTCTAAATCGTTTTAAAGCAGTAAAATGCGCCTGAATTTATGAACCTGTTCTACTGTGGGTCAAAGATTTAGCGCTTTCTAGTTCCAAAACGACAACTCAGGCTCAGGTAAACTACTTTTAACTAAGTCTGCCTGTTCCAGCAGTAATGCGCCTAATTTTGCCATCCTACAGTCATAAATGTGTAGAATCATACAGTTGTGGTGCGACAAGCCTTCAGAAAGCCCCCACCTCTTAGATGCATCACAAAGTGCCACGGGTGCCGCATTATGCACCAAATTTTGGTGTGTGTCTGCGCATATATTGAGAGAACAGTGCTGCGGCAGTTTTTGGGCTGATAGGACACCAGAATACTGTACTGGCACAGCTCTGTACATACATGTCGCCCATAGTGTATGTGCACAGAAAGACTGCAGGGGGAAGGGAGAAGTCTGACATATGACAAACTAGATCTGGAGAAAAATTCAATTGTGTTTTAGTAAAATCCGAATTCAAAACCTAAAGAGAATTTTATTACAGTTCTCCCACTGTATACCTTTGTCAGAATGTGAAAGATGTAGGGGTACATTAACCCTTTCTTGTGACGATGTTCTGCTACTCTCAATACTTCAGGTGCCACAGGAGGCAGCGGAGGAGTTGTGATGTCCATGTGGTTCCTGGTGGGCATGGAAAGAAGACAAGGTATCTGTATACCACCCTGGTTGCCTCTTTTGTCTGTGGCTTTGGATCCTGATGGGGCAGGACAGGGATTTTCAGTCTGTGCAAGTAAAAGAAAAAAATAAAATATGATTTGTGTACAATCTGTTTTAACTCAGGAACAAGAGACAAAACTGCTGTACTGAATCCTCTCCAAAAATGGCAACTAATTTAAAACCCTAACACATACACCTTCCATAACAGCCATGTTCTTTGAGAAGACCATCCTGTTTCCAACCCATTTTTTGATTGTCATCCCATAGAGATTTTCACTAAGTTGTCTCATTTCATAAAACGGAGTTTTAGAAAAGGGTACATATAACTAGCAATTGGTAATATATATATATATATATATATATATATATATATAAATATATATAATATACATATATAATAAAAAATATATACTATACACACACACACACATCATACATACATAACATAACATATATATAATATATATAATATACAACACACACACACAATCATGCATACATAGACACACACACATATATATATACATATATATACACACACACAATCATACATACATAGACACACACAAACACACAAATAATACACACACACACAAACAAACACACACACATATACATATAAACACCCACATACATATACACACACACAAACACACACAAAACCAGAAGTTCCATACACTATATAAAAAGACACATGTGCATGTTTTTCTCACTATCTCACATCAGTATACACCTTACCTGTTTTAGGACAATTAGGATTACCAAAATTATTTACATTTGCCAAATCCAGAATTAGAGAATATTTTTACATTTTTATTACTTTCTGCAAAGTTACAAGATTACATACACTAGGATTACTATGCCCTTAAACAATCTTGGACAGCCCATATGATGATATCATGTTGAGAGGTTTATTGAATACCAAAAGAAACTGTATCCAATACAGTAATATAGAAACGTAAAAACAATGCTTTATTAAATATTCTAAACAATTAAAAAATATATCAGTAACAGACAAAATCCCACCCGAATAAAAAATACCCAACTAATCCCACTGAAACCTAATGCTATACATCATATAGGTGATGGTAGTATCAAAACATCACTTAAATACAAAAACATCAATTTTATACATCACCAAAGATCAGCAGATTAGAAACATCAAAGTGTCATATCTTCAGTGATGTCCCATGAAAAAATATAATACAATAGTTTTAAAAATGTGTGAGGTGTACTCACTTTTGTGAGATACTGTGTGTGTGTGTATATTATATATATATTATATATATATATATATATATATATATATATATATATATATATACCCACACACATATATATATATATATATATATATTTATACCACTACCACACCCCACAAACACTACACATAATATATATATATTATTATGCATTTATACAGTATCTCACACACACCCCTCACATTTTTGTAAATATTGTATTATGTCTGTGTGTGTACAGACATATGTATATTTGGTAATTAAACACGAGTCTCTTCTGCATACATTAATCTAATGTTCCCATTCCATTTTCAGAATTTCCTAATATGCTGTTAAGTCACCTTAGCTTGGTCTGTGGAGTCCTTCTTTGTTTTGCCAGGTGATTTACTCTTTTTATCCCAGTCAGGTTTGGTCCCACTGATGTGGCTAAAAGAAAAACATGAATAAATTATAACAAAAAAAAAAATAAACATGAATAAAATGAAGTTTATCTCACTTATTTAGCAATATTATACCAACATTCATCACTATGCATGTAATTACTTTTAAATTGAACCTGTCAGGAGGTTAATGCTCACCTATCTGAGAGCAGGATATGATAGAGGGAGAGAAGCTGAACTCTGTGATATATATATATCTATATCTATATATATCATATATATCTATATATATATATAAATCACATATATACTAATATCTATAATATATATATATATATATATATAATATACAATATCTATTTAATATATTATATATATATATCATATTTAAATATATATATATATCTATCATATATATATATAAATATACATATCTAAATAATATTAGTAATCTTCTATCTATATTATATATATCTATATCTATATATATATATATATAGGTTTTTGTGATTTTAAGCAGAATTTGGGAGTAAAAAACAGAGAGAACTGTGCAGGACTCCTAGAAAAGACGTTAATCAGGTATGTTCACATGGCTTATTTGGACGCTGATTTTTCAGCGCCCAAAACAGCATCAAAACTTTGCCTGAATCGAGCTTTTTCAGAAAAGGTTTCTGACGAGGTTTTGACCCATACAAATTAATAGCCAGGGCAAAAACTGCACCAAAAAACGCTCTGAGAAACACGTATAAAAGCGCGCCGACGTTTTGGACGAGGTTTTGAAGCTCTCCATTGATTTCTATGGGGATTTTCAGCGTTGAAAACTTTTCAAGAATTGATAGGACACTACTTTTTCAGCGGCTAAAACAGTTTCCAAACCAGCGCCTAAAAGGCACATAAAAACCTTGTCGTTATAGTTCGTGTGAACTACAACGCTGTTTTACATAGAAATCGATGAAAATTAACTGGGGGCTTTTTTTGATGCTATTTTGGGAGCGGAAACTCTCTGAAAACAGTGTCAAAATCAGCTGTGTGGACATACCCTAGACTTCTGCTTGTTCCTTCCACACACAGCTATTGACAATTGCATCTACCCCAGAAATGAATACATAAGAAAATGGCAAGATAAAAAGAGGTACCTACAGACTGGTGGTTAGTAGTATTATTCTTAGGGGATGCTCACACAGAGTATTTTCAGCAAGAACGCATTGGATCCTCACTGAAAATTCGGTGCTGACAAGCGTTGAATTTCAACAAGGAAACAATGCAGACTGCCTGAGGCGAATCTCTGTGACTCTACACTTTTTCAGACAGTACACGCTGAAAAATATTGGTGTAAAAACAGTATCATGTGAACAATGATGCTGATTTTACATGGTATTGAATGGGAAATGTTCTACAGGAGTTTCTGCTGCTTATTTAGGGGTGCACTGGGCACTACACCCCCAAATAAGCATCAAAAAACACTGTGTGAACTACCAACCACTTTAATACAGGAGAAGATGCTGTAATCTGCCAATTACCTTGGGTCTAGCTGCGGTAAAGATGCAGCAAGGCTATACATTTCCTCATATAGCAGCTGCTACAAGTGACATGTAGCACAACATGCAGCCATTTATGGGATGAAAAATATTGATGTAAAGTGTCAGCAGTGGCCCTCTCTCTGACGCTCATATGCCCTGATATGGCATATGGGCAAGGGATGGCAAAGTAAGACAGCGCCTTGAAGATCTAATTCTTGCTATATGAACCATGCATGCAAAGACTAGTTATTGGTGCATAAAATAAAGGTTCTTCTTTAATCAGGAAGTATTCTTGAATCTGCTGGATTAATGAGGCAAAAGGCCCTACGCTGTGAAGATCTGCACAATGAAGACACTCACTTGGTGGCTCCTCCGTTGCCATCGTCATTATCGGATGAGGATGAAGCGGATGATGGTGGGAAGTATGCAGAGTCTACATGGTTTGGGCTCCCACTCTGCGCTGGGTTGATGGGAGAAGATCGCTCATACAGGGGGGTGTGTTTGCCTTCATGAGGAATGTTACTGTAATTGTTCTGCTCAGACACACTTTTGTTTGTTGGACTGATGGCGGCAGTGGATTCAGAAAGGTTGTACGGATATGGACCTTTATTGGGAGCCCCACCAGGGACGGACATATGTGGAGCCTGTTAACATATAAAACAATTAGATTTTATTTTATTACTTGTACTGGCCTGACCACTAGTGATCTCTTTAAGTCGGTGTAGAATATGAGTCAGCTAATTAAATCTTGTTGTTTCAGCAATGAACATTCAGGAAATATCAGTGATCATGGCCTAAAGGAGTGTTTCCATCTCAGACATTTATGACCCATCCTATTAGTATGCCATAAATGTCTGAGATGGAAACACTCTAAGCCATGATCACGGCTATTTCATGAATGTTCATTGCACCCATCCCGAGAACGGCACCCAAAAGTCTTTGAGCAAAAGGGAGAATAGGTGGTATGTCTGTGCTACTCTGTATTCTGTTCTGAGGCCGAGTACACACGGCTATCAATATAGAAATGTCTAACATGGGAACACCCCTTTAAAGGTGGCCACATACATTAGCTAAGCGTCAGAGGAACAAGACAGTTTCATTAGGAGCAGCCACTCAATAAAATGTGTATGGAGGCTGAGGATGGGGGGAGTCTTCTCTTAACAGATGTTAGGAAAAGACCGATTGGGCATTTTAGATTTTAACATGCTTAAGCCTTTGCTCTTAAATATAAGCCGCCACCAGAGGACTCCGGCAGCGGCTTAGCTCCCTCTCTGCAGAGAGAACACGTGCACACTTTGTTGGAGTAGGAGTATGGGTGGTAGTGTTGCTGGGAATAATCGGCAGCTATATAATGGTTTTTAATCTCCAAAACATACACCCACTAAATGACCTGAGCCAATGGTGACCTTGATCGTACAAAAACTAACGCGATCATGTAGTAAGACGGACATACCTGCATCATACCAGGGCCTCTATTTGGTCTGCCTGTTTAAAAAGTAGAAAAAAAACAACCCATAAACAAACAGAACGGTAATTACTATTCACAGATACATACTTACACAGACAAGTCTTTGCTGTCATTATAGAATTGTGCTGCTATGTTAATTTTAGAAACTTAACCTGGGGTAAGCAGTGGGGTACATTCTTACTCACCTGTAATTGAGGAGTATTAAATACAATACAAAGTGCTTTATAAATACATTTATATTACAACTATGAAATTCACTTCAGTGTCTCCTATTATACTGGAAGCAGGTTTCTCATATTTTGGATACGCTCTAGGCCAGGTTTCAGTAGGTTAGGGTAACAGGTTGTTTGTTTAATGCGACGTTTCCCTGCTTGACTCAGGCCGCAGCAGAGGTCAATGGGAAAAGTTGAACCTACCTCAATTACTCCATTGTAATGCAACTACCGTGCATCGGCACACGGTAAAAGTCAACGAAACACATCCCAATTATTCATTTGTCAAGAAGAGAAATTCAGATGGGGTTATCTCCAACTACGGTGAGCTAAAGCTTCCACTATCCTGTGCCCCCAGCCTGTACGTATGCAATGGGTTATCCTCCTGTTCTGCTATCCATTGGGGTAATAAAATGAATAAAATATGGACTTTAAATCCATTTCACAGGTTCAGTGGCAACGATGTTTTGCTCTTACTCATAGGGCAGTAATAGCATCTAGAGCACAAGAAACCAGCTTCAAAATTCTCTCAAGATGGTACAGGGTTCCCTCTCGAATACATTTTAATGGACCCTTTCCCTGGCCCGAAACCTCTTTTGACGGGTTTTTGGGGCGGGGAAAAACGGACTATGCAACACCAAACTGGGGGGGACTGGCCCGGCCCCTTTAAAAAGGGGGGGGATACTGTTTATAGTCAGTAGGGGGGGGTAACTGACCATTGCTTCCAAAAACGCCTGGGCAGCCCTTAAATTATTTTGATCCCCGATCTAATTTTACAAAAAAAAAAAAAAATTTCTTTGCCCCCGTTTCCCTTCAACCGGCTAAGACTGTTTCCCCAGGCACCCGGGGTCCCCTGATCCCGCCTATCAGGGAGCGGGAAAGGTTTAAAGAAAATCCCCACACTTATCACATGGAAGAAAATCCTGACAAACTTCCGAGATCAAATGCGACAGTTTGGGTTAAAGGGCATGGGCTCCCTGGCTCTCTTTCCAATCTTTTCCCCGCTTTCTTTAAATTTTTGGGGATGATTGGGTAGTTGGGCCTTTTTTATTTATCTCTCTAGTTGGGGGGCCTTACCAAGGGACCCCATGGCGGGTCATGAAAGCTTTTTCAGGTGTTCGTGGGGGAAAAACGAGTAAGGCTACACTCCCAATTCCTCCCCCTTTTTTTTCTCCTCTTCTTTCCTCTTCTCTCCTATTTTTTCCCCTTTCCCCCTATGTGTTCAACATTCCGTGTTGTTTTCAGTTTCACAACATTGTCTCCCCCTTTGGGAATTTTTCCCCTATAGGGTCAAAATGGAAATCATTTGTTTTTTTTTTACTTTTACCTGCCCCTCTTTTTTTGTATTGCTGATATTTTATCTATCATATGAACCCCCCTGGTTTAGGTTTTTTTTCCCCTTTTGTTTGATACTGGGCTTTTTTTTTCCCCACTGTGTTAAACCTTTTAGGTTTTCCCCCTTTTTTTCAAATGCTTTTAAAATTTTTTTGCTTTATTTTTTTTAAAAAAAGCATTTTTTAAATTAAAAATAAAGACAAAAAAAAGGGACTTTTAGACAAACCCTTGGGGGTAGGGGGATAAAAGCTGATCAAGGGGTACGAAATGCCCAACAATACGGGGGACCCAAAGGGCCCGCAATTTTACAAAAGACTGGGGGGTTTGGGGCATTGGGCTAAGTTTCAGTCCCCCCGGTAAAAAAACCCCCACACTTCATTTAGGCTCTTGTTTTACTGTTTGTTTTCCAAACACAACTCCTCTAGTCATTGTCTTTAGGCTTTTTAAAGGGCCCCCAATTTGAAAGAAATGGTTTGAGGTCTTAACAGTTGGACCCCATAGACCAGAAGATAGGTAATAAATTATTCTGGCTGGAATACTCTTTTCATATACTTTTATATGCCTTATAAAAGTATATGGACATCATAAGGCGGTAACCTACTTAGCGCTCCACTCCAGTGGTCAAGGCAAAAAGCCACTGAGATGACCATCTCACACTCTAGAGCACAGGTGTCAAACTGCCGGCCCTCCAGCTGTTGGGAAACTACAACTCCCATCATGCATTTGTATAATCTAATAGTGGGCATGATGGGAGTTGTAGTTTCCCAACATCTGGAGGGCCGGCAGTTTGACACCCCTGCTCTAGAGGGCTCAGTGCGCCCATGTATTTCTTGATTGTTCATTTCCCATGTAGCAGGAAACATTTGCAGCCATCCATAGAGCTCCTACTGTCTTTAGCTAATACAACCCCTTAAATATAGAAGTTATAGAAATTTCTCTATGAAAGCCTAAGTTCTTTCCTTTTTTAAGGTTTCAAAATCAGTAAACTATAGTTTCACATAACCTCTGGAAAAACAGGAAACAGTTGTTGACAGAACTCGGTTGTCATGAAGGTACAAAGTAGTCAATAGTTTTTCATACTTCAAAATCTCAGTCATGGGAAGCAATTGTCAGACTGACCAGGGTAAGGAGCTGCTGGGTATGGCAGGGGCTTGTTGGTGGCTCTGTAGTAGGCGACTGCTCTCTTGAACCGGGAAACTTTGTCATCTGTTCTTGACTATAAAACAGAATTTACTATTAAAATCTGAGGTAAAGAAACAAAGCATCTTTATAAACCATGGCCAACCATTTCTCCCCTTGGACAGGCAGATATATATAGTCCTGCTCCCAATGTCAAAACATCACCCCATACCAACCCACACCATAACCTTAAAAGGTTATTCCAATCCTAAACTGGTGGCCCAAAGCTCAGACCCCCACAATCCTAAAACGGTGATCTATCCCAGCAACATGCCATCACTTTTAGATGGAAACACCCTTTTAATTATCACGTTGTATGGTTGCTCCCCCAGTCCTATGCCATACAGCATGTTTGCCAGATCTTGAACGGATGAAGGCTAGCAACCTGAAACCACTGGGTAAGCGTGGCAGTAAATCTCTGTTTAGGCTATATAGGAAGTCCCCGACTTACACCGTTCCGACGAACATCTGTCCCCTAGTTACAAACGGAGACTTATGGGGCATGCTGGCACTTGTAGTTCCATATTTCACATCAGAGAGTAGCTGTGGAACGACAAGTTCCAGCATGCCACATCGGCACATGAGGTAAAAATTAGCTGAAATATTCTTAACAGGGGCACAGACAGCAAAACAAATGTAAAAACCCTTCCCTGCACTATCCTAAACTAAACAAATATACCTGTTCTGACTTACATACAAATTCAACTTAACAAACAAACCTATAGTCCCTATCACGTTCATAGCCCGGGGGCTGCTTTTTTTTAATATGTGTTTTCATACGGTGTTAATTATATATATATATATATATATATATATATATATATATATATATAAGAAACTAAAAAGAATGACCTTTTCGGCTCTGCGCACAACTCTTAACCCAAGATGTGGTCTTGCAAATAACTTCTCATTACCTTACCGTCCTTCACAGTAGAGGATTGCAGTTATCTATCTGCTTACCTTCACATATCATAAGCAGCAGACATTAAATGACTCATAGGCCAGAGAGGTCTAGAAGGGGCCATTGACACAGCATTTTGTCCTCCGCCGCAAGTATCTGTCAAGAAAACTGCAAAAAGATACCACAACAGATACCCCGGCAAGGCAATAATAAAGAAGAATAGAGCAAAAGTACAGTAGTATCTTTTGGACCACATTTGCTGTATATTCCCCATGGTGTATGCTTTGTGATTAAAAAAAGTGTTAACAACCATGCCTTTGTATTCTGCACATATAGCATATACCTCTGGGAAGTACAACTACATTTGCTCTGTTCTTCTCTATGGCTCTGCTGCGGTATCCATCAGGGCACTCTTTTCGTGCTATTCTGACAGATACCGGTGATGGAGGACAAAACGCCCCCACCGACAGCCTGACAAGCCTAGACTTTTAGTACAGGTTAGAGTTCTCTGTAACTTAAAAAGCCCCTAGCCCAATGCCTTCTATAATGAGGCAGCACTGTCCTTCAGGGGTTGTTACCACAATCACACTTGCTCGGTTATATTTGAAATGGCCGAAGAAATGAATGTGAAGGACAGCAACAAGCCCCAGCCTCCTCATTCTCTGAGACAGTCTGCAAGCCTACCTGCAGCATTAAGAAGCAGTCGCAGGAACACGGCTTTAATGGGATGTCTTGAGAAAAATTTGCATTTGCTGGGCCGATAACTCTGCTAGACTCTTAGGACCATACAGGCTTATAGGTTATACAGTCAATTATTTACCTGTGAATGTTGGAAAACATCAGTAGAGATCGAGTCCAAATCATGGGTATCCTTAATATTACGGACATAGTCGGCAACCGCTTTGATAACAACATCACATGGAGGTAACACGAGTTGGTGCGCACGAACCTAAACATCAAAGGTCCATTTATTGTTAAACTCCAGATTATACATCAGAAAATGAAATCAAAATCTCTCATCACAACTTTAAGTCCAGTAAAATACCACAGGTAGCTCGGTCTTTACAAATTTGTACCAGTTTTGGTGCAGACTCACAACTTTTGAGCATGGGGGAATTTCCAAATATCTGCATTGGACATTTCTGTGTCGCAGATTCTGTCAAAAATGATAGAAACGTAGCGCATCGTGAAGCTCTAGATTTTCTGTTCAAATTACGGAGACCATGATAGTGTCACGATGCATGGCGTGGTCCCCGCTCAGGACTGTGGCTGTGCTCATGTCAGTGCTGCCAGCCCTGCCTCCTCTGCCAGCATCTACTCACCTCTCCTGTCTGTGACAGGCATGTGCCCACACCACCTCTAGGCCTGGCCAATGGTCAACAACCAGCGGGGACTTAAGAAACTTCCTGCCTGTGCTCAGGGTCAGTTTGTTGTTGGCTCTAAATTGATTCTGACCTCTGCGTCGCTGTACGTTATTTGCCATCACCTAGTTCCTGTGGTTTCCTGCTGTTGTACCTGCTGCCACGCCCATCTACTGCTTGTCTGCATTCGATTACTGTCATCTGCACCCCTGCCTGCAACTGCACTTCTAGGCCTGGCACCTCGGCTGTTACCATGAGTGGCCACGTCAGGGGTAGCGACCTGGGAGTCTCCTGCAGCCACCTTGTGCCGTGCTTCGGTGAATAATGGGGGCTCCTTAGAGTCCGTTCCCTGGAGTAATCTGCACCATCTGTCGCGATGACCCTGTGGAATCCACCACCTGAACACCCGATAACCATTACAGACAGTCAATTGTATCTGTCAGACGCTGTTAGTGTCCACCATGAGATGCATCTGGCAGCTCTAAATTTTGGTTTTCTGAACAGAAAAGTAGAAATACCTGCACAGATGTGAACATAGCTTTAGGCAGAGGAATATATCACAGCACAACACAGCATGTTTTTTGTTTATAAAAACTAGATGATATCCACAATGGGAGCTTTAACAATGTATATAGGGGCTGCTACACAACTCTACTCTTCACCCCACCCCCTCCCACTAAAAAAGGAGAAGATAGTTGTACACTTCTCCCTTAAACCACCAACCACCTCAACCATGCGCGTTTACTCTAGTGCTGAAGGCCACTCTTATGATCAAGTCATCGTTGAAGGCCAGTTCTATATTTATCAATCACATTACTATATTGAACATGGATCAACTTTGTATAAATTGTTTTTGTTGTTATTTAAGGGGTTGTCCCATGTCTATCTATATAGATATATATATATCTATAATTCAAAGACAATATTTGGTTCAGCACCTCCAAAGAACCTTTAACCCCTTACCGCCGGAGCCAGTTTTTGGGCCTCTCGGGACAGAGCCCCATTTTTTAAATCTGTCATGGCCCACTTTATGTCAGAATAATTTTTTGACACTTTAACCTATCCATGTGATTCAAAGATTGTTTTCCTCGTGACACATTGTGCTTTAAGATAGAAAGAAAATTTGGTCCAAAAATTTGCTTGTTTATTTGTGAAAAATAATAATTATCGTGAAAAATTTTAAAAATTTACCAATTTCAAACTTCAAAAATTTCTGCATGTAAGACAGATGGTTATTCCACTCAAAATAGCTTATAACTAGCATCTATCATATGTCTGCTGTAGTTTGGCATCATTTTTTTAAATGTCTTTTTTTTTTTTTACGAAATTAGGGGGCGTATAAATTTAGTAGTAATTTTCAAATTTTCAAAAAAATTTGCAATATACAATTTTAGGGCCCAGTCCAGTTCTAACGTACTTTGATTGACCTGTATGTTAGATACCCCCATAAATGACCTCATCTAAGAAACTACAAACCCCCTTAAAGTATTCAAAACCGCATTTAGGAGTTTATTAACCCATTAGGTGTTTTCACAGGAATTAAAGCAAAGGGGAATTTAAAATTTTTCAAAATTCACTTTTTTGCAGATTTTAAATTTTTATACATTATATACAAGAATACGGTAAATGTGATCAGGTAATGAAAAATTAGTAATCGATTCCCCAGATTCTGCCGTTTTCAGAGATATCCCATATGTGGCCCTAGTGCATTATTTGGCTCAACCACAAGCCCCAAATAGGAGGGGCACCTACTGGACTCTGGGGCCTCATTTTCATTACATTTTATTTAGGGCAATTTCAAGTTGGCGGACACCCTAAGGTTCCAAAACTCAATAAATACCCCTAAAAAGAACCCCATACTGGAAACTAAAACCCCTTAAGGAATAATCCAGGGTGTCAGTGAGTATATCGACCCCACAGGCGTTTCACAATTTTTTTTAGCATTCGGCTTTTAAAAAAAAAAAAAAATATTTTTTACAATAATCTGCAATTTTTGCTGAAAATGTTTAATTTTTACAAGGAATCTTGGAAAAAAAGCCCGAAAAATTGTGTTACGCAATTTCTTCCAAGTTCGGCAATACCCTACAGTGGGTGTAAACGCTGTTTGGGCGGGGGATGGCAGGGGGTACAAGGGAGGGAGCGCTATTTGGCTTTTGGCGCACAGATATATTGGTGGGGCCATGTCGCATTTACAAAGCCCCCAAAGTACTAGAACAGATGAAACGTTCCAGAAGTTTCCCCATTTTGGATTCAACACCCCTCAGGGATCTCATCTAAGGGTGTATTTTGCATTTTGGGTGTACAGGTGTTCTGTCTCTTTTTTAGCATTGGCCATGGAAATGGAGGGGGGAAACGCATTCCTCCATTGTTTTTTGGCTTCATTTTTACATATTCGCCATAACGGGATAAATGACGGGATATCTTACTAAAGGGGGTCGTTACAATTACAATGATATAAATTTTATATAGTTTTTTAAGTTTTATTACTTTACACAATAAAGCGAGTTTTATAAAAATTGCTTTTTTATGTTTCCTATTCTGACAGCCATAGCTTTCTTAATTTTTATGCATATGGAGAGCTGCTTGTGGCTTGTTTTTTACGAGATGAGTTGATGTTTTTATTGGGACCATTACGGGCGGCATGTGATGCTTTTTATCACTTTTTATTAAGGTTTTGTGAGGAATTTTGTACAAAATACAGCAATCCTGGTAGTGTTTTTTATTTTTATTTTTTACAGCGGTCAATGTGCGGTATAAATGACATGCTAGTTTTACTCAGCAGGTTGAAACGATTACAGCGATACCACATTTTTTATAAATTTTTTTATGTTTTAACTGCTTTTTAACCACAATAAAAACACTTTTAATTTGAAAAGGAAACCACGTTTTTGCATCGCCGCATCCCGAGAGCCAAATTTTTTTTATTTTTCTGTTTATGGAGCTGTATGGGACTTTTTTTTGTGGATGAGTTGACGTTTTTATTGGTATCAATTTTGGGGGGACAAGACTTTATATCGCTTTTAAATCCGTTTTTTGGAAGGCAGGGTGAAGAAAATACTGCAAACCTAGCAGTGTTTTTAATTTTTAATAGCGTTCACCGTGCAGTATCCGTGACAAGTTATTTTTTTTTTTTTTTTTTAACTCCTGTTGGGTTGAGCCATTACGGTGATACTCAATTTATGTATTTTTTTTATTTGAAAGCACAATTTTTTTGAAAAAAAAAGTTTTTTTATTGTGTAAAACAATATTTATGCATCGCTATCTTCCAATAGCCAGAATTTTTCCGTATACAGAGCTGTGTAAGGACTTTTTTTTTCGGGATGAACTGACGTTTTAATTGGCATCACTTTGATGTTGATATGAGTTTTTGATGACTTTTTACCTCCATTTTATGTGGGTGCAGGAAAGAACAAAAATCGACAATTCTGTGACTGTTTTTTGGGGTTTTTTTTTACGCGTTCACTGGGGACGGGTTAATTAACATGACAGATTTAATAGGGTGGGTCGTTACGCACGTGGCGATACCAAATATGGGTACTTTTATTTTTGATCTTTTGGGGGCGATTGGCGTTTGTAAAGGGAAAAGGGCGATTACGTGTTTTTATTTTATTTTTTTTTGTTTTACTTTTTACACTTTTTTTTAAACTTTTTCACACTGTTTACACTTTTCCCCAGTGGGGGAATTGCATGAACGATTGTCAGATCGTCATGCAATAGGAGATCAGCATACAGCTTATAGCAGTAAAGCTGGTCTCCATGGCAACTGTCCCGGTCACGCTGCCCACAATGCATTTTGGGCATCGTGAGCGTCACCAACAACCCGGATGGGTGTCATTCAGCATCCGGGCTTGTCTGGTAAGGGGACCGGTACCCGGCGTTCAGGCCCGTTACTGGGGCCGGATCGGCGGGCAGCAGGAGCTCACTCCTGCCGCCCGCAGGGCCCCGCGATCACGATGTCGCGACATCGGGGGGTTAATCCCCCGCCGGCCGAGCGCACTCCGGCCTGGGGGATGGGGGGCATGTGCCAGCGTAATATACCGCTGGTTCCATGCCGCGAAACTTGCGCGCGTCCGCCTGTGAGCGCGCAAGATCGCCTTTTACTTACTCATACGGCAATTTGCGGGAACCCCTACCCGACATTGCCGCATGAGTACGACAAATGTCGGTAAGGGGTTAAACATGTGTGCACTCTGTTGTGGCTGTAATCTAAATACACATAACAATACCAGCAACACACTATATTAAATACATGAAAAAACATTTTCCCGCTTTAAAAAAACACGAAAGTTTTTTTTAGGTTCTTAGTTCACACTTTTGCGCAAAATACTTAACCCACCTTCGACTTCAACGAGACCTCAATGCAGGTGGGTCCTACGCTACGTAAAACAACCTTATTTTCTTTGTGGTCTATCCAGACCTACCTTTCAAATGTGAAGGCACCAGCTACCAAATACACTGCACTGGGTTAAAAAGCCTGTTTAGGATGGGTGGAGTGCTAAAAACCAAGATGGAGGCAGCCAGGTCCCCCCTATATACAATTCAAAGACAATATTTGGGTTCAGCACCTCCAAAAAACCTTTAAACATGGGTGCAACGCTGTTTTTGGCTGTAATCTACATACACATAACAATAGGGAGTGTAGGACCCACCTGTGTTTAAGGTCTCGTTGAAAGTCGAAGGTGGGCTTAAGCAAATTTTTTCGCAAAAGTGTGAACTAAGAACCTCAAAAAAACTTTAGCGGTTTTTTTAAAGCAGAATGTTTTTTTCAACGTATTCTAATTTTTGTGTGCTGCTGATATTAAAGTGTATTTAGATTACAGCCACAACAGCGTGCACCCATGTTTAAAGGTTTTTTTGGAGGTGCTGAACCAAATATTGTTTTTGAATTGTACATAGGGGGGGGGGGGGGGGAACGGGCTGCCCCATCTTGTTTTTAAACACTCCACCCATTCATCACAGGGTTTTTAATCATGCATTGGGATTTGGTAGCTGGTGCCTTCACATTCTGAAAAGGTAGGTCTGGATAACCACAGAGAAATATAGCGTCAGTGTAACGTATGTATGGACCCACCTGCATTTGAGGTCTCGTTGAATCGAAGGTGGGCTTAAGCAATTTTGCGCAAAAGTGTGAACTAAAAAACCCAAAAAACGTTCAGTTTTTTTTAAAGCAGGAATGTTTTTTTTCAACCTTATTCCCAATTTTGTGTGCTGCGATATTGTTATGTGTATATATATCTATATAAAAAATATATATATATATCTATGTATCTATACACACACACACACACACACATAAATCCCCTGAAGCCGTATTAAACAAAGAAAAAAAAACCTTCCTCCAATCCCCAGTTCCAGGAATGACAGGCTGTTCCCTTTCAGAAGTAGAAGACTGTTAACTGCAGTTCGGAGAGATGCAGCACTGGAAAGGCGATCAAGAGCATTATTTTTTTTATGACACAGATAACCCCTGTAAGTGTTTTTGTTTTTTTTAAACAGCTGCCAAAATGGGTTTGGAACAAAGATTAAAAAAAAGAAA